>NW_010577535.1:39096-74593 GCF_000705375.1 Tinamus guttatus | reverse complement strand
TGGGCCCGTGCCGTCCCCCTTGGTCCTGCCGTGAACGAGGGGTTTGTTAACCTGCCGAGGGGCAGCGCAGCCCCGCGCGTGGCAGCACCGTGAGGACGGCGGCCTGCGTTGGATTCACCCTGGTGTTTGTTTTGCCTGTGTCACAGAAAAGGATTGTTCTGGGGCAATGATGTGGGTCAGAGAAATGCGCCCGATTTCCCTGTGTTTCCTCAGCCGTGGTGCGTGGGCTGGGCAAATGGGACAGCTGGGCAAATGGGACAGCCCGCTCAGATTGCTCTGGTCCTGGGGTTTCAGAGACTTGCACCATGTTCCTCAGTTGCCCATCATACCAGAAAAGAGATTCTAGGTGTCATATTATTCCAACGCTTCCATTCTTGTTCCTTTCCAGTGTTTATCCATCTCCCTGCGGTGTTGGGCGCCATCCAGGAGTCAGTATAGCGATGCGTAGAGGCACCACTCGTGTTTGGGTCTGCGTAGGCTGGCTTTGGCTTCTGCAAAAGGCCTTTGCGTCCTCAACTCGCCGCGACACCGGGGAGGCAGCTCTGCCATCCCAGCCTGGTGCTTCCCACAGCCTCTGTCCTCTTGGAAGTTTGCAGGAGTCGCCAGGGACGGGCCATTCTTCTGGTGGTGGGCTGGGAGTTGATCAGAGGGAGGACGTTGATGGCTCTGCTTGGTCAGGAGGCTCTGTTAGGAGGCCTCGGGCCGCGTTGTGGTTAGTGCAGGCCAGGCTGTTCTGGTGTCCCGGGCGGGCTCGCTGGCTGGCTAGCGCAGTCCGAGCGGGATCCGTCGTCCAGCCCTTCTCCAAACAGCCAGCTTGGATGACGGAGGCACCTGTGCAGGGGCTGCTCTGTTTGCACATTTTAGGTGCTGCTTGGCCTCCCTCGTGGGCAGGGGGATCTCCTCCTCTTTGGGTGTGTAGATACTGCTGCTTACGGCTCCACAATCCCAGTGGTTGGCCTCAGATTTTATCAGGCTCGTTTCCTGCGTGCAAGAAGTGTCTAACATGTCCTGAGGTGCTGTACTGAGTGCTTTGTACTCGCACAGGGCCCGAGGCTATTCCCCATGCTGCTTTTTGCTTTGCTTTCTGGAAGGTTTATTGGGTTTCAGGTTCCCGCTTGAAATCAGTGTGCTTGGGGGTCACAGCGTGCAGGGTTGGCTGTGCCTGGGACCAGGCGTGTGGCAGATCCGTTCCAAGGACGGCTCTCGTTGGTCAGCTCAGGAAAACTACTAATATTTCCAACTGCTTCCCTGGATACATGTCGTTTTCTGGCCGTCCACTTCATGCCTAAGAGTCTTATTTCCATCGAGGACTTTGCCTGCAGCAGGATTTCAGCGACAGCTGAGCCATCGTCCAACACGTCCTTGCTCTGTCCCCAGGGCGCGCTGGTGCCAGTGGGTTGTAGGTGTTCTGGAGTGCTGCCCTTCTCCAGGGTCTCCTCAATGTCCAGCCGTGGCAAATGGTGGGGCCGTGTTGCTACCCCTGGGGTGATCACTTCCAGGTGCACTGCATTCCTTCCCAGGTGAAAGCCAGCTTGGGTTACGTTCCCGGGCTTTGGGAAGGGGAAGGCAGCGTTTGCAGTACGGTGCCCAACCGTTTTGCTTGTCCTGCTTCCAGTTCGTGCTGCAACTGCGAAATGGCTGGGCTGGTGGCAGCCAAAGCTGGAGTCTTTTTACCCAGGGCTAAAAGACCCACCACCAGCCGTTACTTCCCCTTGGCAGGTTGGGAGCGAGCCCTTCCCGCCCCATGGATGGGAGCAGGACCGTCATTCCCGCAGTTGGGAGCGAGCCCTTCCCGCCCCACGGATGGGAGCGGGGCCGTCATTCCCGTGGTTGGGAGCGAGCCCTCCCCGCTGTCTCCCTCTCGAGCCGCAGCCTTCCCCTCTGAGTGGTCCTTGTGTAGCTTGGCAAGGAGATGCTGACGGGCTGGCCACGGCGCTCGCTGAACTGCTGTCTGGACGGAAGCCAAGGGCTGCAATCTCCCCGGCATTATTATTCTTGGGATACGGCCTCTTGGAGATGCAAAGAGGGACGGTGTGCTGCTGGAAACACTTCCCAGCCGTTTGGGGCCTGGCAAGAGATGGAGGGATCTCTTGGGCTTTGGTAACCTTCCCGTTTTCACGTGCTTTGACGTGCATTTTGAGTGAGTCCTTGTATTTATTTCGACAGTCGTGTCGAACAGTCCTCCTCCCTTGTATTAGCTGTGGCTTCACTGCCCTAAAATAACCCAGCAGGGTTAGGAATATTTGCCACAGGAATTTAGTAAATGACTTGCACATAATTATGTTTTTTTTTCTGAGGCAATGGAGATAGAACTCTTCAAAATGGATAAAAATCTTAAAATGAACATCTGGACACACAAATTAAATTGCTCTTAGTGTAAGGATGGCACAGCGCTTTATTCCTCCTGGCAGGCTTCAGCACACTCGCAGGCTCGACGCTAATCCACAGGATCAGAGGCATCGTGTAAACTTAATGTCTCTAAATGTTTTCACATATTTTTATTGCAAATCCATCCTCTCAGGACATCAGAGATCAAACTGAACCCTTGTAAGGCTCATGGAACCTCGGGTGCTTTGAACAAGAGCTTTACATACTCAGACTGAGGCAGCGTTTGGTCTCGAGGGTGAATCCTTCCTCCAGCAATCTACCCTGCCCACCCTGTGGCCCTCACCCTCAGGGAAACTGTAGATCAGTTTATTGATTATTTTTCCAATTTTTTACTTTACTTTCTCTCAAACTTGCATGGAAATTTAAGAGATTTCATATTTTCCTATTGACAAAAGCAACCACTAAATCAGATTACACAACTCCCCCAATTCCCAAAGGTAATTTTAAAATTGTTCTTTGATAATTTGCTTGTTGCTTGCAGGGGAAGAGCGCTCTGAGGTGCAGCTTGTCGTGACTGAGCTCATGGAAGTGTCTCCTCTTGAAATGCTGTATTCGGACCTTCTCTAGGCTATTGTTTTTCTTCTGAAAAGAATTAAAACAGCCAGTATCATGATTGAGATTTTCTACTCATTAATGTTAGCTCTTTTTTAAAAAAAATATTCTTTAAAGAAAGCAAAATCCAAGTTTTAGTGTCTAATATTACAGAGGGGCAGAATGTTCCTTCCTGGTCATTGCACTGTGTTTGCAGGGTAGCTGGGTGGTCGGATGGACGTTGTCAGGGTCCCTGGGCCATTCCGTGGGGAGGACGCGCAATGCGTGCGGCCCCCACGCGAGGCTCGCGCTGGGACTCCCACCATGTTTTACACCTGCTCTTTATCGCCTTTGCCCACGCGGTGTTTACATGCCCTGCACTCATGCTCTTCCTATAGATATTAATGCCTCTGTTAGTGGATATAGGATATAAATATATCTATATACTGCAAATGCGCTGAAGCCTGGCAGGGAGAGGGAGACAAAAGCACTGGACTGTCCTTACGCCAACAGCATTTTAATGTGCATGTCCAGATGTTCATTCCTAGGTTTTTGGCTGTGTTAATGGAGACATGAACTGTCCGCACAGCCTGGGAGTTGCAAGCCCCCGGCGCCGTTGCGGAACCGACGTCAGGAGATGCAAGTGTTGGTCCTCTTCATGCACTTGAATCATGGCAGCTTTGCTGCAATTTTTGTGGCTTTGGGGAAAGTCGATGAACTTCAGATTAGCTGAACTGCTAATTCTTAGTATAGATTCAGACACTGATCATTTTGGTCTCTTTTTATTTCAAGGCAAGAAGACCAGGGTAGAAGTAAATACAAAACGTGTCACTTAAGCAAGTGGGCAGCATCAGCTCTTCAGTCAAGTTTCCAGAGAGAGATTCATGACTAGAGGGACGACACTTGCATAGAGCCTCTTCGGCTGTGATTTCTGGAGCCCGCAGCGTGTGGAGGTGTTTGGGGAGGGTGGTCGTGTCCTCCAAATGCTCAGGCCTGTCCCGGGGGCTCTGACGGGTTCTCTTGAAACCCCGGGTAGCGACTGCAGAAGGGCTAGGAGTGACAGGATGGATAACAGACAAAGAGGAGGCTTCTCATGGTGGTCAGAATCGTGGTTATACCTTGTCCGTGTTACACACCTTCATAAAAGCGAAGAATAGAGCCCATAAATCCTCTTGGCGGGTTTGATAGTTGCTTTTTATATAGACAGTGAGAAATAAAAAAGGATTTGCTCTCCCATGTTCCTTTTCACAGAAACAGCTCTCCCTACTCCATCAGGAGAAATGATGGTGCTGGAGAAAGCCTTTCCTGAAAGGTGTGCAGGTCTGAGCACAGGCATTTCTCCATCCTACCAAGAGCAGTCCCTTGTTGCTGTGCAGTGCGCTCTCGGGCTGTATTTCTGCAGAAACACGTGCATGGCTGTTCCTCCGATGACCCAGCAGCAGCTGATCTATACTTCGAGTACCCTCCTTTTCATTTCTGTAACGTGGGAGCTCGCAGCGCGCGTGCGCGCGGGAGCAAAGCGGAGCGTCGCTTTGCAGAGGGGGGCGGGAGCTGCCTCGCGGCCTCGAGCGCCGGCTCCACGTGTGGCCGGTCCTGGAGGGCCGCTCGGGCGAGGTCCAGCCGCTTGGCCTGGCAGGGCGGCGGGGCAGCTGCGTGAGCGGCTCTTGGAGGAGCGCGGAGGGCAGCAAATTGCGCAGCCTCCGTCTCCGCGCAGGGGAGACGAGAAGGGAGGAAGCCTCCGCTCCTGACCTTTCGCTCAGCAGCAAACATAAATCTCTGCTAATGCTCGGCATTGTCTGGAAGGAAGTCACGGAAAGGTTATGCTCTTACAAGGAGAATCTTTGTTGCCAGTGAAGTTGTGTCCAAATAAAGGCCTGGAAATATCAGCAGGAGCTTTCTTGGAATAACGCGGCTGAGCGCTCGGGAAGCTGCTCCCGGGAGCGGCGCTCCGAAGCAGTGCAGGTGATGCCTTGAAGAGTTTCATACCCTGCCTCTGCTCGTGGTCACCTGTGCTCAAGGTCAGGAAAACCGGCGGAGCTGTCCTGCTCTTCAAGGCGTCAGGCCCGTGTCCTGCATTGCAGCTCTCTACTTTCCTGGAGGAGTGTGGCTCTGGGGGTCTCTGCCAGACTGCTCCATGGTGCCTTCGCGCCCTTGGTTTCCGTCTCCTTGAGGAGCCGCCTGGCTGGTGGGAAGCGGAGGCTCAAGTCGGTGTCTCCAGAACAGCCGTTCGGGGCGCTGCCAAGCTGTGGATGCGGGGCCAGCTCTGCGCTGGCTTTAGGACTGCACCGGATGGGGCTGTGTTTTGAACAAGACCCGACTCTCGACAAATTCAGAGTTCAGGTTAAACCCTGGCTCCCGTTTGGATACCTTACAAGTTCAGGAATTTAGGTGAAATGGCATCATATTCTTCTGTGCTGTACCTCCTCCACTCGTGGAAGGGCCTGCAGACACCTTTCCAAATGCATAGGCCCTGGTGCCCATGGTTCCCACCTGGACCATAGCCAGAGTGGACTCTGTGGCTGATGCAGAGCCAAGGTGGAAGGGTGGCTTGGGCTTGACTCTCCAGTCCATTCTCCTGATCTGGTGAAATTCGTATGATTTCCCTGAAGTGGTGAGTTAGGAAGTGGTCATTACTGTCCTTTCTTGTGCTAGATACAGAAGGACTTTCAAATCCGTTGAGGAAGGAGCCCTGGGCACGGGTTTGGCAGTGCAGGCTGCCTGAGCATCTCTGCTCCCTTATGTAGGCTCCGATCTTCAAGTCTAAACACCGGCCTTTGGTCCATCGTGTCACACAGAGGGACTCTGGTCTCACTGGGCCTCCTGGAAAAAGAGCAATCGGTGATTTGTGGTGACATTTCATGGCAAAACGGTTTTGCAAGAGGCAGGGTGGAGGTGGGCAGGGAAGAAATGAATGACATGGTTTTAATTCTGGATGCTTCTTTTGGTGTGTAGCTGCAAATTAGACATATAAGGGGTCAAAGGAAATGGATGACGAGTGTATTAAAAAAGACAGGGTAGTGAGAACCTGGAGAAGAACAAAGTTGTTCTCACCAGGCAGTGTATTTATGCAGAAGGAAGGACTGTCATTTATTTATAATACAAAATAGAGGTTAGCCTTTTTTTTTTTCCCTGTTTTCTTTCCTTAAGCTGTCCCTGAGATTTGCAAGATAAATGTTAGGACTGTGTGATGTTTTCGTAGTAAACACATTTTCCCTGAAAGCTGCAATTTTGAAAGCAAGAAAAATGCAAAGGGTAATGTAACAAATAAGGTTTTTTGTTTGTTTATTTGGGCTTCTCTGCATCAGCATGCATGCCCTTGTGATTTTTGCATGTTTGGGAATCAAAAGAGCAGATCTGCTTGCAGGATGGAAACTTGGATGAAATTCGTCTTCCTTTTGTAAGCTGCCATAAGTTGCCTCTTTGTTCTTGGAGAGTTTGTAGGGGTTCGAATGGAAGGTTGTATTTTTAAGCTTCAGGCTTGCTCGGAGGTGCTCTTCTTCTGAACCAACCTTTCTCTTTGGTCATGAAAATTGTCCTCAGTGCCAAGAACTTCCTTTCCCCTTGAGCAGGAGGAGTAGGTCCTGGCTTTTGCAGACCATCGCTGATTCGGTGACTTGCAGAAGCAGCGATTTGAGCGCCGCCAGCTCGCCCGGT
Organism: Tinamus guttatus; assembly: GCF_000705375.1. Next base: position 68,020 of record NW_010577535.1, on the reverse strand, counting down.
GCTCTGCAAGCTCCGGGGCTCAGCCTCCGTCTGCCTTGTGTTTTCCCTGCTTCAAGGAAACGCTTGTTCCCCAGAGCAGAGGCTTTAATCACTTGGCTGTGAGGGAGTTGTCTCTTTAATCTTTTACACTTTGCTTTTTGTTTCCTTCAGATAATCTTCCCACTGCTGGTGTCGTAGGTGCCTGTACTCTCAGATCAGCCCCTTCTCAGGGAAATGAAAGCATCGTTCTTTAAAAAAAAAAAAAATTATTGCACCACCAGGTTTTAAAGGCACAAAATCTGCCTTGCGTTCCTGAGATGAAAGAGGGAATATTGCGCTTTCTGAAGGACTTTTCTATCCCTGCTGGATACAGATCTATCAGCCAAATACTGAAATTGAGGCATACATCTACGAGAGCAGTTTGAGCTTTTGCAATTTTTTTTGCAGGGCTAAAGGGGGGCTGCAGAAAATCAGGCTGCTGATGGGCCCCCTGTTTGGGTGGAAATCATGGGAATTGGGGAGCCCCGGGGTTTCCCTCTGCAGCAACCTTGGCAGTCACTGGAGAATTTGCAGCTCTGCCCATTCAGCCGGTCCGTTGTGCAGTATTTTGCATGTGTGCTAAGAGTGTAAAATGCTATTTAAAATCCAAATGAGATTTCCAAGCTGAAAAACATGCTCCTTTTCCACGGAGACATTTTACGCCCCAGTAAATTCCTTTTTCCTCCCAATTCTTCCATCCCTCGCTTTCAAAATGGGTCTGGAAGGATGTAATTAGCAGAATGGTAGCAGGTATGTTAGTTCTTTTTAAGGCAATTTTTAAAATATTGCAGATGCCTTCGTGGGTTGGGTATGGGGATTTTACCCTTTAAAACTGTGTGAAAAGCCAAACGCTGTTCTGTGATGATACTAAATTGTATAATGCACAAGGTCCCCGGGTCCAAGGAAACACGCTTTCCGAGCGGAGATAGAAGTGTTTATCTAGTCAAGTGAGTCATTTTCCCAGAGAAACAAGTTTTTTAACAACTGTAGAAAATTAATTTTCACTAGAGGAGAGCGAACCTTTAATCTCCACTTCCCTGCTCAGCGTTAGGAAAATCTTCCCCACAAGATGCCTCGTATCTATCTGCTTCAAGATGTTAAAATTTCCAGCGAACACCAGGTTGCTGCATGTTTTTTTCTGAAAGCTACGGGTATGGCAAATCCATCCGTGATTCAGACTCAGCAGTGAGCAGGCAGGGCAGCATCTCGCTGGAAAGCGGAGAGCTTTCATGTGTTTACACTTCTGTTTTCTTTCTTTTTTTTTTCTTTTTTTGGCAGTGTTTGCATTACCGGTGATCAAGGAGCCTTCAAGGGCGATAGAAAGGCGAGTTAGGAATTCACCTTCATATCGTGCGGCGTTTCTGGAGGCTCGCTGGGGTCACTGCGTGGGTTCTGTGTTAATGCTAGAGAACAGCCCTGCTGGCGTTCAGACACACACACGTGTTCCGGTGCAGCCCTGTTTGGGAGAGACGCCGTTGGAAGGCGCGTGGAGGGGCAGGTGGTGCCCGGAGGCTGGTTGGCAGCGGACGGTCCACCAAGACCATCACGGGTGGGGAAGGTGTAACCTGGTGGCTGGACGGAGCTCAGAGCCCTGCGGGAGCCTGGTGGCCTCCCCGGCCTGTGGCAGTATCTGCCTCTTGGTCTCGTGGCCACAGGGGGTCAAAGGAGCCAGTGGAGTTTAGTGGAAGCGGCCGTTGTTCTGGGGCCAGGGCTGGAGCTGCAGAACCTCAGCGCTGGCTGGGGGCGCCCTCCCTCCACGCGCCCTGCTGACCTGCCACGGGGATGGTCCTGCCTTGGGCTGCCCAACTGAACCCTCTTCTTCCGCTGTGTCCCGCAGCTCCCATTGCGCCCGCTGATTAAATGAGACCAGCTCCAGTGAAAATGGGATTTGATGTTCTCTAAAGCAAAATTCATGTACAAAGAAAAGAATTAAGCCAGAAATTAAGTTCCACTTGCTCCACTTTTTTTGTGGGCTATTCAGGCCTCGAGCTGCTCTCCTGCTTAGCATGCGCTGCTGCCCACTGCTGCCTCCCGCGCGCCCTCTCGCTAGGTCTCCTGTTCTGGGGGTTTCCTGTTCTGGGGGTCCCTTGCCCGCAGCCTCCGCCGCGGCAGGGCCTCAGCATTGAGACCCCTCCCAAGCAGACTGTGGGGTACCCCCAAGATTGGGATTGGGGGAGAGTCTAGAGCTTTCAGACCTTGCACGAGAAGGGCACCAGAGACCTTTCCAAGCAGCTCTCAGGTTTCCAGTTCTATAGTGGACTTTGGAGGATGCAATATTTCTCACAAGCCTGTTCTCCTCTCCTTTAGCCATAGCCATAGCTAATAAATGATTGCTCTGCCTTTTTCATTACATATCAAATCCCCTACCACTGGCTTGGGTCTGAGGTAGGCAGAAAGGGGACTATACCCTTGGCATTCGTGGGGTTAGATATGCACCATTGCTGTGCAGGTTAGAGAGAAACTTGAAAATTTGGGGTTTAAAGGTTCTGCATCATTTAAAGCCATTAAAATGAACCTAGTTCAGCAAAGACCTTGGTCTGCTTTTGGAGCAGGGCTGTGGAGGAGCAGAGGAGGTTCTGAGTTCAGGCCAGGAACAGTCAGTCCTGTTGCACAGCCAGGTCTTTCGCGGCTCCTTGCATCTCCTGGTGAGGTTTCTCGATGCTCCCAAAGCTCCGAGGCATCTGTGCTATCGCTCACCTGGCAGACAGGCTGCTGTGTAATGATGACACTTGGTTACTGCTTTTCTTCTGGAGAGGGTGATATTTTTTGAAAAAAGTACCAGCATTTTGAAAAAATACCCAGTGTTTGGGCATTGCTGCGGGTTATAGTACAGTAGCTGCGAGGCCCGCGGATGGCAGTGGATCCTGTTGGGAGTCATAAAATTCAGCATATCAGACCAGTTCTTAATTGTTCTGAATCTGTCTTAGCCTTAATAAAAGTCGGATGGGTCCCATCAAAACAAGACATCTGTATTTGCATTAATCTCCATATATAGGTTAGTGCTTTTTTTTTTTTTCATTTTTTTTTGAACTGCTGAAAAAGTCTGGCAAATTTTCCATTTCTAGCTCTAAATGAAGAGCTTTACAGTATGTAGAGTTTGCTTTGACTTTTTCCCTTTTACTGATGCTACAGTCAGGAGTCTTGATGATACTGAAAATACATAAAAATTTGCATGCAGAGATGGCTTTGGACTGGTGCATAAGAGATACCATCAAGTGGAAAGAGACGATAGAAATTGAACTAATATTGAACAAATTTTGCAAAAGAATCAGATTTCAATTCAACTAATAAGAATTGAACTAAATGGAAATTAAACTTGTGGGATTCTTACTGTTCCTCTCCCCTGCCCTCGCTGGAGTTACATTCTCCCCCAAGTAGGAGATAGGGGGGTGTTTCTTGCAAGTGTTTGAACAGGAGTTATTTTGCCTCATTCATCAGCAAGTTGATCTCTCTGTTGTTCACTGAAGTCAGTATCTCAAAAACACATTCTCCATGTCTGCAGAACGCTGTGCTGCTGAAAACTGCAAAATTATTCTCCCTTCCTCTGTTTTGATAAGCCGATCGATAACGCAGACATTTCCATAATGCAATATTTACTCGCTGAACAGTTGAAATATAATATTTACAGCTGTAAATATTCTTCGCAGCTGGTAGCCGGTTTCTTTGTCACGCATTTATGATAAATTGACAGTATGTTGCTATCTTGCGGCTCGATCCCGCGTGTTTTTTTGGCTGCCTCGGAGAGAAAAGAAATACAAAGAAAAAGAGGCGACTCCTTTGAAGAGCTGCGTGGTGTTGATGCCTGAGAGCGCGTGTGTCTTTTGGGTTAAGCTCTGAAGGGAACCTTCCTGCTGCCCAGCTGCACCCGGCGCACGCGGGGACCCTGAGCGCACGAGGCAGCGTCTCAGCAACCTCTGTGAGACATCCGGCTGCTCGGGTTAATCAGCCTGTACGTGTACATGCTTAACCTCAGGCTCTTGAGCCACTTAGCAGGAGCCTGGACCGAGGGAAAAATAAGAAGTAAAATGGAGCTTGTGGGCAGTCAAACGACTGGGATTTCCAGAAAGCTGCAAGAGTTTGATGTCCAGTGGGGTGAGATGGCCAAATATGCCTCATTTCTATTGTTAGTCACAGTTAAATCATTTATAATGCAAGAGTGAATATATATGTAAAACTTAGCTGTTGCCAGCACTGTCAACTTAACAGCCTTATTTGTATTTTTAGACCATCCTTCCAATTAGCAAATCCCCTTCTTTATTTGTTGATGCACAACTTGCAAGTGGAGACAACACTGCCTGGATTTGCCTTGCAGTGTGTCGGCGCGTCTCGAGCAAAGCACGGAGCGTGCGGCACCGGCAGGAAATGCGTGTTTGGAAAGCGCAGAAGTGGAGAGACGGGAGGGTTTTGAACCGTTGGAAGTCTGTGAGGGGAGTATGGAAGTGTGCAGGCCGTATTCAGCCCTTGCAGGGCGGTGGCGGAGCTGGGACCCCGCTGGGGACCCTGGCCATGACGGTGGCCGCACGGATGGGGATCTGTGCCCACGGAGGGAGGCAGGAGCCAGCGTCCTCTCCCTGGGAGGCCGAGCGGGCGCCTTCTCTGCACGAGTCTCAACAAACACGTTCTGGAAGTAGGCACAATTAGACAGCGAGAGTGTCAATTAAAAAATAAAATAGTTTTGAACATATTTATTCAGAGCATTTGTGGAAGTGCAAGCTTTGACTAAATTAGTTTTCCTGTTTTTGCTGGCGAATAGAAGAAGGGAGGTTATGTTCTGAACATGGCCTTTTTAGTGGAAATAGAAATGTTTGTTAATTACCATATGGAGACGAAGGTCATATTAATTACAGGAAGGTTCTTGCAACACTACCAAGCAGCCATCCTTTTAATATATTTTTTATGGGATTAATTAGAGATAATATGCATTCAGGACTGAGAGCTTCTCTTCACAGTGTTTTAAAGAAACTGTGGCTGGCCCTGTTGGAAAATAATTTGACTGCAGTCGTCCCCAACATGTCTTCAGGTGGCAGGACTGGAGTTGTGGCGGTGCTTTGGCCAAAAGGCACATGCAGAGTAAGCAGCACCTGAGCAGATTTGGTCATTCTAAGCATGAATTTAAACTAGAATTGAGAGTTTGTGGTCAAATAAATAATTCTGTCTGGATTGAGCAGGACTTGCTAGACAGCCAGCTGTAGTCCTGGAGCGATCTGTACGTGTAAGTCTGTCTAGGAACACTCGCATGTTGGCGGAGGCTCACGTGGCTGTGCAGTGTTGTAGTTTTAGACGTGTTAAAACGCCGTGTCTGTCATGGTGTCATGTTGCTGGTGGCCTTTGATGCCACTGATTGCTCTTCTGGCAGCCCCTGTTAGAAGGCTTTTGTGGGACTCTGCTGGCGTCCTCCGTAGTGAGCGAGGCTCAAAATCTCTTCTACTTTCAAAGAAAGAGCAGAGCTTGTGGTGGTGCTGGGATCCCCCGTGAAGCCTGGGCGCATGGGACGGGTTTTACTTGTGCTGCACATCTACCATGTGTGCAGCAGTCACGTCCTCCATGGGACTGGGTGTGTGGAACCACAAAAGGAGCAGATACACCAAGGCAGGCAGAACCAGGACTGCGTAGCTGCTGGTCGCGGCAGTCGCACCTGCTGTGCTGCTTCCAGACCAGCCCCTGGGCTGGGTGTTTGCTGCTGCGTGGAACCTGAGCTTGTGTCCATGGACGTTTGGCCTCTGCTTCTTCTGCCTTCAGAAGAGTGAAAGATTGGAGTAGTGGGAGAAGAGCTGCAGAGTGGTGATGAGTTTTGGCGTTTGGTATCTCTTGGCAGGCACCCCCTTGCCCTGTTTGCTGGTGTGGGCTAAGCTGATGTCACAATCCGGGTGAGCCCAGGCAGCGCTTTGAAGGCTGTGGCTCTGGTGCCAGACTCGGGCTGCCAGCAGAACGGGCGCACGCGGTTCCGATCTGTGCTGATCCACGTGGCACAGGCGGGCGGGAGGCGGGCGGCGCCTGCCCCCCCTGCCTGCGAGCGGCTGCTCCGCACTCCGGCGCTGCAGGGACGTGTTGGCGGCAGGAGCGACGCCGTGGCTTGCTCGTGGCGCTGCCCTCCTGCCCACGCCTTGGAGGAACATGCTGAACATGAACATCAGGAGCAGAAATAGGCCTCTGTCTGTGTTCGCCCTCTGCCAGTGTTTCAGCTCGAGACAGAAACCCCTTGCTGTTTAGTTGCAGAGGTTCAAGTGTTGCTTGTGTTGAGCGTTGTGATGACAGTGATCAGACTCAGCCGAGTGCTTCCGTGCTGGCGCCGGGCGCTCGTGTTTGCTTACACGACAGGAGAGGAGAATTAAAAATCCTCATAGACTCAGCTTGAGGCCTGGTGAAGGGTTGTGTGGGCAGGAAGATGGCCAGTATCTAAATTACCATTTAAATAGGATAGGAAGGAAGAAGGTACAGCAGGATTCCTGTTTTATGGATGTGTCTAAGGCACTGAAGGGTTTTAGACTTGGGTCACAGAAATCATAGAATCATAGAATGCTTAGGGTTGGAAGGGACCTCTAGAGATCATCTAGTCCAACCCCCCTGCATACGCAGGGACACCTAGAGCACGTGGCACAGGACTGCGTCCAAGCGGGTTTGGAAGATCTCCAGAGAAGGAGACTCCACAACCTCTCTGGGCAGCCTGTTCCAGTGCTCTGTCACCCTCACTGTTAAGAAATTTTTCCTTAAGTTCCTATGGAATTTTTGGGTCCTCTAAGGTATGTAGGAATGCAAATCTAGCTTAGGTGTCTCAGTGTTACATGCATAAATCATGTGAGAGAACCTGGCCAGCTTGATCAAGGTGACAGAAGAAGGACTAGCAACAAGTCAGTGCTGCAGCCCAGCTGTCCTTCATCCTAAGTTTCTAAATTCTATGGGAGTTTTCACCTTTAGCTCCTGTGAAAGTAGGCGGCTTCTTTAAGGTCCTAGTTACCTTTCCTAAATCTCTTAGGAATTGTGCAGGGCTTTCGAGATGGCTGGCTGAAAAGCTGTGTTAGCACCGAGGTTTTGTCGTTAGTTTAGCCTTAGCAGGTTGGAGGGGGTGTGCAATGCTTAGGGTGTAAATGTGATGGAAGGTTTTGTTTCCAGTAAAAGGAAAAGAGGAGCCACAAAAATATTTCTGTGTGTATTTTTTTATTGTTATTATTTTTATTTCTTGTATGGGATCTGGGGTTGTCTTTAAGAAGATGCTCTTTGGGTTTTATTTTAAAAGAATCATTTTTTTGATGAGAAAATGATTCTTCTGCTGCTTTTCGGGTTGTTGCTGGGGGTGACCTCCGAAGGGGCCGCTCTTTTTGGTGCTGAGCGCCAGCGCCAGCGCCAGCCGGGCCTTGCAGCGTGCCCGTCTGTGAGGATGGCCTGAGGTGCTGCGGGGAGCATCCGCATGTGTGCAGGGCGCTGGTCTGTCTCAGAGCGGAGGCTGAGATCTGGAGCAGGCCACAGCGTAAGGAGCGCCTGGAGCGCATCGTGGCTGGCAGATGCGAAGGAAGCGGAGGGGCTGGCGCGGCGCAGTGATGGGTGTCCAGCCCAGGAGGGCCCGTGGGAGCGCAGCGCCCGAGCGCAGGATGGAGCTGCCCGCGGCGCCCGTTTGGCCGGGGATCCTCTGGGAGGTCAGAGGAGGTGCCCTGAGCTTCCCAGCATTTTCCATCTTCACGGCAGAGGAGCAAAAACTGGAGATGGGAAGAAATTTTTACCGGTAGCTGAATGTAGAGCAGTTAGAGATGCCAGCTTGCTCTACGGGTGCACTAGCACTGATTTTTCTTTTGTTTCCTTAAGATTGTTTGCGCTGGCTAGCACTGCGCACACAGCACTGGATTAGTTGGGAGGCCGGCCTGCTGGCACAGCAGTCCCGCCACGTGCCCGTGCAGCTCGTGCTCCTCGTCCTGCTCGTGCTCCTCAGAGCGCTGCAGTCAGCTTGCTCTTGCCGACGTGTGCGATTGCTCCTCTCATGCCATCTGCTAGCGCTCAAGTTTACAGGCCTGGATGTATTGGCTAGGCTAATATTCCTCGGCCACCCTAGCGTGCAAATGCAAAATTTAATATCTTGCTGCAGGTCTGTTCATTTTTATGCAAATTTCAGTGTAAGATTGTATTTTGTAGTTGTAAATTAGAAATTAAAGTTAGTTATGCAGGGGAGAGATACGTGGAAAATAGCAATCTCGGATCTATTTTTTTTTAATGAGGTAATCCTAGTCATTTGAGCAATACAGAAGTTCATGTCCTCTAAAAAGGAAGAGCAAGCATGATTTAAAAAAGTATTTGGTTCTGTGGCTGTTAATGCGGAAGCTCTTGCTCCAGGATGTCCCTTGCAGCCTCTCTGCTTCTCACATGCATCTGGAGAGGCAAAGAAGAGGTTTTGCTGGGCTAGAAGAAGCAGGAATCAGAGGCAATGTCTTGGTGCAACCACCAGCAGCTAATAGAGCTCCAAGGCTTTTCCTTCTCCTCTCCTTGTTGCCAGAGGTGCCCGATCTGTGAAGTTTTAAGTGCTGTCGTTCACTGAGGCCAAATTTCAGAGGTGCTCAAGGGACATAGTAGATGACTTTCGTGTTTAAGTTTCTTTCAGGTAGAAAAGCAAGAAGGTGGATGTGCCGAGTCGCCCGCTCTGCCCCTTTCGGGCAGGGTTTGCATACAAACACGGAGCAGACGCCGGTGTTTCTAGTTGTTGCTTTATAATGTCTTGGCAGCTCTGCACTGGGGGACATCTGCTTGCTTTTCTGTGTGGTCCTGGAAGAGGGGTTGCATCCAGAATGGTTCTAGGATGGTTGGACATGGAGTGGCGCGAATAGGCTTGTTCTGTCTCCTCCTGTCAGGAGTCACTTTCCGTGTTAATGTCAGGCTTGGAGTCCACGTGTCCTTGGGCTTGTGGAGTAGCACAGCACCTGGAGTTCGAAAGAGGAATATTTCTTATTTTCATGTGAGCTCCTCTCCTTCATCTTTCAGTAAACTCAACTGTATGTCCCAGACTTGCTGCTGTTTACCACTGTTGTAAAGGAAATCATGGTCTGAGATGAAGGGTGGTGGAGGAGGGTAAGCGAAGAGCTTGGGTTGCCAGGGGAAGTCGAGCCCTTGCGAGGAGTCTGCAGACTCTGCCCTAGAAGATGCTCTCCCTGCCCTCCCATCTGGAGTTTGTAGGGCTGCGCTATCCATGCTGTGCCGGGTCCTCGTCCAGCACCTCCAGTTTTGCTGTATGTCTTGCCTCCGTGCTGAGCCTGCTTTCCACATGGGGGGAGCACCAAGAGGCTTTCTGCATTCTTGGAAGGTGGCAACGTGCGTTCAAAACCCCTCAAAGCCCTTTGAGGGCTCCTGTCCCAGCAGTTTGCCTGCAGAACCACGGATTACAATCCTTTTCCTTTTTTTTTTTTTTTTTTTTTTTTGAGAAAGTGTCAGTCGAGTTGCAGTGAAGGCCCTTCCCTGCTCTTCTACCAGATGTCATGGATTACCGCCTCTGAACGGCTTTCCCATGAAAACCATAAATAAATATAAGTCTCCAGGCTCCTGGCGTGCAGTCAAGCCTCCCTCCCCACGGTGCCGGTGGCGCTGGTTTGTTTATTTGCTTTTTCCTCTTTCTCAGATCAGTGTCTTGTCTTCAGTGGCCTATTTTTGTCAAACATCAAAACCAAGCACCTTCTTTGTGCGTGTGCGTGAGTATTTATGGAGGAAAACTTGACCGTTTTGAGGCAAACATCACTGCAGTCTGAGAGCTAAGCGCTTGCAGACTCGCAAGCGGCAGATCTGTGGCTCTTTGCGACCTCTATTTCTGTCTTTGTGCATTGCTCTCACGCTAATGGAAGTGAGGGGGGAAGTGTGAGTGCTTATGTAAAAGCTGAATTATCCTGTACAATTCCCCAGGTGACCCATGGGGTGGATTTCATTTGTAGGTACTGGGTTGTAGGTTGCTGTCTGAATTTAAGTGGGGAGCGAAGGTGTAGTGCAGCAAACGGAGAAGTGGAACAGCTTGTGGGTCTTTTCAGTGCAAGCTCCGCGCGCCGCATTTCTGCAGCGTTTTGCCCACGCCAGGCTTCCCCCAGGCTTCCTTCCCGCGGGAAGGAGGGTTTCCTTCCATTGCTTCAGGGATAAGGAAAATTGTAAAGGAAGGAGGGTTTCCTTCCATTGCTTCAGGGATTCAGGAAAAATGGAGGGTTTCCTTCCATTGCTTCAGGGATAACGGTATTACAGCATGTCAGTTCATTGACTTGTAGAACGTTTCTAACCCTTTGTGTGCAAAACTCATGAGTGAAGCTCCCAAATATGGCTCTATTACTGCCTTAAGAAGCATTAAAGTAGAAAAAAGGGGAGGTCTTTACACCTGTCACTGGGTCATCTTTTCAAGTTCTGCTGTCAAATCGCTAATTAGAAACTGGCGTTTTGGGGAGCTGGGAATCCTGTGTCATGTGTTTCCAGGAAGCATTGCTTAAAAAAAAAAAAGGCAGCCAGAAAAAAGCGGAAAAATGTAGCTATAGGAAGAAACCTTTGCAGCAAAATCAGGGACGTTGAGGTCTGCGCTGAACGGCTGGGCTCCCGTCGGACCTGGGAGCTCTGGCCTCTCCCTGGGGAGGCCGCAGTGTTGCCCAGGCTCCGTCCAGACTGCTCACCCAGCAAGAGACCCATAAATCAGCTGGTCTGGAAAGGAGTAACGATCAGGGCTTTCTTCTTGCTTTTGGCTGTGTTCTTTCGGATGCCCCCGCTCCTTTGGACACGTGTGCCCGCGGTCGTGCTCCCAGCCCCGCGCGGCGGCACCGGCTCTGCCCTTCCCTGGCTTGTGAGGAACAGAAAAGCAGGGCTGGCGCGGCCAGCCTGGGAGCCTGTTGGAAGGCCCAGATGCAGCAAGTTAGGCTGCCCTGGGGCTTCTGGGAGCAAGAAACAAAACAGGGCTCCGAGGAGGTCTAGGGACTTGGGAAGCGCACACGTGTCACGGTTCTGTCTGCCTTTGCTGGGTATCAGATGGCGAGGGGCAAGGGCCATCGGAGCAGGGGAGGGCCCAGGGCTGGGGTGACCAGGGTGGTGGCGCATGTGCAAGGTGCTTTCCCACGCATGTGTATATGTGCAGGTATATAATTACTTTTATTGTGTATACGTGCATGCATAAAAACATCTTTCTCTCCACTGGATCGTTTGAATCGGCCTGTTGCTGTCCGTGCAGCTCCTGTACAATGCCGTGGTAGACGCACCGGCTCCGCGAGGATTCGGAGCCTTCCGTCCTTCCCAAGGGAAGGGAGTGTTGGGAAGCGCTGCAGCCGGGGACATCTCCCTCCTGTCTCTGCCTTGAGCAGCGTCAGGGTGGAGCAGATTGGAGAAAAGGCGCCGCGCACGCGGGGGCAGCCGGGATGCTCCAGCATCGCTGCCAGGAGGCGCTGCGTGAGAGGTGGCCGGCGCGCCAGGTCTTCGGGATTCAAGTTGTAATTGGTTTCTAACTCACCGGATCCTTGGGCTAATGAGATTTGCTCTTTAAAAAACACTCATTTGTATATAATGAGTTGGGAGAGAGAAGACGGCCTTGTGATTTATTTGTGCCCAGTGATTTGAAAGTGCTGTGATTTTTTTTCCCCGTCGCTCAGCTCATGTCCTAACAAAGGCAGCCAAGCTAGAACGCAGGCGAGGGGGTTACGTGCAGCGAAAGTGCTGGGAAGGGACATACCCTTGGGCATGGCAGGGCTTCCTGTTTCCTAAATTGTGGCATGTTGCATCTGTAACTGAGAACAACTTTTTTTGCTTAATAATTGGAAAAACACTGAGATATTATTTGCTTAATAATTGGAAAAACACTGAGATATTAGGAGTAAAAATATAGACTAAGCTCCTTATTAGCGTGAATCAGAACAGCGGTTGGAAGTCCAGAGAAACTCCATGGATTTATGCCAGGTCTGACATGGCATATATTTTCCACTATTTTGTTATAATTCAGCGCAGCTTGGAAGATAATCTCGGCTGACCATTGGCAGGCAAAGGGAGGCGATGAATCTTCTCCACTGCTTCCTGCTGCTTCGTGCATCCATGATGTCCCGTGTTCACCTCCTGCAGTGACAGACTGTTGCTATCAGAGTCCTGGGCAGCTCCTCCCTTTTACTGTTTAAAGTAGAAGAGAAAGTATTAGATGCAGAGATAGAGGAATGCTTTAGCCAAAGGTTTTCAGTTTAAAAATCTATTTTTTTTTTCTTTCTTAATGGAAGTGTTTAGAAAAATAGGTTCAGTTCACAATAATTTCCATGGAGAAACATTTTGGAAATAAGAATGTGCAATTCCAAAAAATGTCAGGATTTAATTGGGGAACTTTTAATACTGTGTGATTGAGCCATCACAGCATGATGTGATTTGATATTTAGCTAATGTATGTATTTACATTTATAAATTATGTGTGTGTTTATAAACCCGCTGTTATTTCGGCACTGTTAACGGCAGCGGCTCTTTAGCGCAGTCTGAAATTCCTGCCTTTCTTCATCAAAGCGTTTTATAGTGAAATACTGAAAGTTTATATTTTGGGTGTGTCTGGAGCTCGGGAGGAGCCTGGTGAGAGCCGCCGTCGCGGGCGGTGGATGGCGCCTTTGGAGGCGGCTCCGTGCAGCCCCTGCTCAGCCCCTGCGCGACTGCCTGCCGGAGGTGACAGTCCCATGGCCAAAACTGTCTTCTCATTTCTACCTGGATCTCTGGCTGTGGTTTGAATGCTGTAGTATTTGTCTACTGTTGACTTGTCTAAATGTGTCCAAATAACAAAGACTAGGGTGTGCAGTATCAGCACGGCAGCCCAAAGACACCCTGAAAAGGCCCCAAAGTGTGAGCGAGGTTGAGGCTTGCTGCCCTCCGGCTTTGCAGGGGGTGCAAACAGCCAGCGTGGGCAGCTGGAAGCACAAAACAGAGGAGGTTGGTGTACACGGGCCTGGGGAATACTTGCCTCATCCTGCCATCAGCAGGCTAAATATTCGTAATTTCGGTCATAAAAAATTCACCAGCTGCAGAAGTCAGTAGAGGGGAAGTAGCAAACATGACGTGCGGCTGCTTTCGGAGCCTTGCTCAGAACAAGAAGTGTCTTCTCTCGAACAGAAGGCAGGCACTGCTGCCTGCATGGGCTCGAGTACCTCTAGGATCTTGTCGGAAAGCTGCCTGCCCCCATTCAGTCACTTGGAAGCAGATCCTGGGTCTCCTTGGAGTAATGAGGCTTGCGTGTAATCACAAGCCAAGCAGTTTGAAGTGCAAGGCGTGTTGCTTTATCCTGCCTGTTTATAGGCAATGCATTTTTAATATTGAATGATCCAGAAGTCAGTTCAAGAAGGATATACAATCAAAGGAAGGAAATAGGTCATAATTTCTCACAAGGGACTGCATGAAACCTTCAGTCATCTTAAATTCCTCCTCAAGTCCTTTTCTCTGGGCATGATACAGTACCAAAACTCAAAGCTTTTTCCATCCCCTCGATCTGGTGCTGCAGCAGCAGCGTGTGCCATTCATGTAGGCTGGAGTCTTAAGGGCCGGGAAGGTAAAATGCTGCCACAGAATGAAAGCAGATGGGCTGGTTCATCGTTGCTTGGAGGATAAAACACCTGCTCTTGCTGGAGAAGAGGAGCAGTAGCAGCGACAGTTACAGGAAAGTTCTCTAGTGCCATGGGCTGAGGTCTCAAAGCTCTTATAGCTTCAATGAGAAATGAAATTATCTCTCTTATTTATATCTATTAACAATTTCTTCTTCTAATTGCCCTAGTTTGTGGATTTCTTCCCAGCAGATTAGGCTGGAATTTCAATTTGAGTTTTGTTTGCGTAATCACTTGAACATCTTTCCCTCGCTCTCCTCTCTGGCTTGACACAGCTGATTTTTTTGTCATCCCCCGGGAACCATGGGAGGGTCTTCAGATAGGTCTCATGTGAGAGGGGGTTAAATTCCGTCTCCGGCCTCTATTTCAGCATCTCTGAACTAGGTTTGCTGCGTGTGCCCAGCTGGCGCTGCTCAGCCTGGAGCCCGCAGGGGCTGCTCGGAGCCGTGCGGGGCCAAGCGCTGCTGTTCCACTTGGTCCACCCGAGCGCAGTCGTGCCGCTCCCGCGCTGCGGTCTAGCAGCCTGCCTTGGCTAAGGAGCCCATTTTTCTCACTTCCGTCACAATCCTTCAAGGTGTGAAGAGTCTTTAGTCAAGTTGTAGAGAGAGACAGAAAGATGAAGGTTCCTGGTACGAGAACTCAGCTGGACTGGGTGTTATTTTCAAGCCTGATGGCAAATTGCCTTTCTGATTGCGTAGCCCTGTTCCCTTGCGAGCTGCAAAGTGTTTCCAAGACACTGAGGTTCTCCCGTGCCACAGTCAAGGGCTGTGGATCCTCTGGAGGCGCTGGGCTTCTCATGGACAGGGGTGATGAGGCTGGAGGATGTGGTGCTTGCCCTGGCGCTGAGAGCTGCAGGGCTTCGAGATGGGCCGGCATCCTCTGGGCAGGTAGGACCTTCTAGTCGAGTGGACGGGGAAGGATATTGCTGGTCTTGGAGGAGCTGCTGACTGGTTTGTCTTGCATTTAATTTGCTGGGGGGAAGACAGAGATGGGGAACCACAGTCAGAATAAAGACACAGCCTCCACCCAACTCAGCCTCTAGGGACACAGATGTTTAATAGCACACCTCACATTTCCACCTCATTTTCATTTGGATCACTCCTCCTTCCTTTTCCTCACTATGAGCATCTCCATTTAAGCTTTGGGCCTTCCCAGCACCTTGTGCACCCCCTCGGCAGCAGTGAGGAGGGAGCAGCTGCAGCGCTGTGCAGAACCCGCTGCCCTTCCAGACGCACCGGCCCCAGACGGAGCAGTTTGCAGAGACATGAAAGTCCTGCTAAAAGCCCAAGTGACGGAGACCTCAGCTTCTCGCCCCGTGCAGCTGCACACTTGAACACCAGCTTGTCAGCAGCTGAGCTTTGTCATCTAAAGTAAGAGGAATTCATCTGCTTAAACCCGAGGCTGTGCATTAAGTGCTTTGCCAAATCCGGAAGGCTGTAATCTTTTGACTTCAGGCTTGAGCTGCGTTGTACCTGTCAGTAAGAAAGCCCTGGGCCCCGGTGCTTTTGGCTGTGGTGCTCGGCAGCGATGCGCTCTGTGCCGGGGAGCCCTGGCGGGTGTCCAGTGCCGCAGCTCCCGTGGCCGGGATGCCTGCTCGGGATGACCCCTTCCTGCGGAGCAGCGCTCGGCAGAGGGTCGTATGCTCCTCCGGGCTCCCGCCACGCGCGGAGTTTTCTGCTCTGGGGCCTCTTAAGGGCTAGGGACTCAGCAAGCCCTGGAGGGAGCGAACGTGGGGCTCCTCCTGCCCCAAACCCAAAGGGGAAAAGCTTTTATTGCAAGAACCCTGGAAAATCCATCCTGGGAAAGGCATGGAGCGAGGGGACTCCAGCTGGTAAATCCCATTTTGATGAACAAGTGGGAGAGAAGGACAAATGCGGCAACACGCCTTCTTACCTCCAATCAGAGGATGAGCACAGCCCTGTTAGCTGCGTCAAGAGCCGCGTTTCCCACCCGAGCCAGGCTACATCCATGGAGTTAACCGCTGCCATTTGACTTAGACAAGGGCTGGATCAGAATGTGGGATATAGGGAGCATCCTGGGTCCCTTTTGGTTGCCTCCCTACTCCATCTGAGTATAGGTCTGATGTAATGAGGAATAAAGAAAATGTATAAAAAAGGTCCTGCTAAGCTGAAAATACTGAACCTGAGCCAAGCTAGCCTTCTTGGAGTCTGAACGTATTTTTCCCAAGTGGCATGAGTGAAATCTTTGGAAAAAAACAGAGCATTGCTGCCTTTTTTTTTTTGAAGGAGAGACTGTGTCCCCTTGGGAGGGAGGTGGCTAGTTCAGCTGCTGCGGATTGGGAGCAGAGCAGGATACTGGGTTTGAGGATGGGTGGGATCCTCCTGAGCTGGAAATGGTGAAAAAAATAAGCTAAATCTTTGACCTTAAAGGATTAAAAAGCTACCTGGGAAAAATTATAACTGTGTCATCACCTGCTGTCCTCCCCCGGCCTGGCGTCGCAGAGCCGCCGCCGCGGGCGCGCTCGCCCTGCACCACCACGATCCGACCTCTCCCGCGGCCCCAGGGGCTCCTGCTGCCACGAGGAGCTGAACACAGCAGATTCCCTTCAGATTCTACTTGAAATGCAAGCAGATAAAGCCTGTTCATCAAATGCAAGTTGGTGGTGGGGAAGTGCAGGGAGTGTTCTGGTTTTAAATCTTTTGAGAGTTGCTACAAAGTGCCCTGAGGAAACCGAGCAGTTTTTTGTGCCCTCGTCGCCATCAGAAACACAAGTGTTCCTCGTCTCGGGGCTGTTCCTGCAGCTGAAAGCAGCGTGCCAGCAGTTTGGGAACCAGGCAGGAAGTCTTAATCCGTGTGAGCCTCAGAAGTACAGGCAAAGATTATGTACTATTATTTTAAATATAAAAATAATATTAAAATGATGTAATAATACACAAAAAATACTGGAAGCCCCTGGGCTGCCATGGGTGTTTCCAGCAGTGCCACATGTTTGTGGAGTTGTGGGGGCAGCCGGCTCCTCTGCTCCTTGGGAGCGGATTCCTTGGAGCCCTGTGGCAGCACCGGCCCCGAGCCGTGCGGGGCGCTCGACATGCGCATGGGTTTGGCCGTGTGCAGGCTGGGCCCAAACCTGTCAACGCTGAGGGACAGTGTCCTGCGGGGCAGCAGGACTGCAGGGATGGGAGCGCGCTGGCCGAGAATGCCCGTCGTCAGCCGGCTTTTAGGCACCGCTCTGCTCTGGCACCAGTTTGCTGCGAGCAGGGCTGCAGCTGCCCCGGGGCTGCAGGGTTTGGTGTGTGCGTTACAAGCAGAGCAGAGCGCTACCGGGCCAGGGCCGAGGAGGCTCTGCCCCTACCACAGCCGAAACGGCCACGCAGGGACTTGCACATAAGCATGCAAGTCCCCCTGCTTCAGAGCTGCCCCACTCTGTTTTGTTAAGGATTAAAAAGAAAAAAAAAGAAAAAAAATATGTGTGACCGGGAGGGAGAAAAATATATGTTTGGAGAGAAAAAAATATGTTTGTTTGAGGTATATATTGGTGAATCTGCTGGTGAGGAAGGGCTGCGATATTCTGTCTTTAAAGCCCTCCTGTGCGTTGTGGGCTTTGTGAGAGCAGAGGTGCAGGCAACTCATGGACTGTCTGGAAACAGAAAAAAACCTGCAAGCTCTAAATCTCTCTGATGGATTTTCCGAAATATCCCCCTTCCCAGACCTAGAACATTAAATAAAATGATTCATTTTAGATGTTGGTGCATTTCTTCCCCTTTTATCCTGCATTTCTGGTAAGGTCTGATAAGCGAACCCAACCTGTCTGTATTGGCCTTTTCAAGGACAGGTAGATTTTGCATCTCAATTTCTGATTTCTGATGGTTATCAGGCACGAGTGAGTAAAACGACTCACTGGCTGAAGCAAAGCAGAGCGTGGCAGGAGAATTTTGCGAAGCCACTGATAATATTTCAAGCCCAAGGTAGCCAAAAGTGCCTCGTAGGATCTGTCAGTCAATCCGGAGCGAGTCTCGTGATAGATGGGCCATGTGGTGGCTTGTCTGACACTTCTCAATGATAGTGACAATGACATGTATCAGACAGGGCTGCCTTTCAGCTCTTTTGTCTTCACTTTCCAGTTCTTCTAGCTGAAATTATAACGCATTTTGTGATGGGCCCAAATTGGCACATCTTGTTGGAAAGGCAGCCTGTAGCTGCAGGCAAACGCTGATCACCGAGGCTGGGAAGCTGGATCAGTGGTGCCACCAGCTCTAAAGTTTGCTTCCACATCTCAAATTTTGATAAAATTGTGATTCAAGTCCAGGTGATTTGACTTTCTCATGGTGACTGTAAGGAGCAGTGTGTCAATAGAACAAATCAATCTAATTTAAAACAAAATTTGGTTCCTGGAGAGTATCAGCTTGGAGGTAGAAGGACCACAGTTACCCTATCGTGTTGCTGTTGGAATGGTTTATTTTGGAAATAGTTGTGCTCTGGTAAAAACCTATGGAAAATAGTAATTGATCTGGGGGAATTATAATAGAGCCCTAAATTGTCATCCCTCAGTGACATCCAGGGGTTAGAGGATTTTTCGTGCTGGTGCTTCTGAGGTCAATACACTTCCAGGACTGGTACTCTGGACAGTCCACAGCTTTGCTTTCCTTGGTAGTCTCGTGGCCTTGGGCAATCTGCAGCGATGGGAAAGGGGAAGATCCTCTCCACCCATTTTACTAGATTGCACATTTTGAGTATTGAAAAATGACATTGGGGATCTCTGTGCAAGAACTAGAAACCTGCTGTTCTTTGCTTCTTAGGTGGATGGCAGAGTTTGTGGGCTGACTACACTGCAATTTAAGTTCAGATAGTTCTCATTACACCATCCCAAAGACTTGGGTGCTGGCTCATCGTGCTCTTTCGCAGTTGAAAGCAGTTACATTGGGGAGCCACCAGAATGAGGCCGTGACAGCCCCTGGAAGCCGGAGCTGGGCTGTGCAGGTGCATCCCCGCCGCGTGCTGCTGCCAGGAAACACACAGGAACGTCTGATCCGCCGTGACAGCACATGTCACACTGTGTCCTCACATTTACCTAAACACCCGATATTGCAATGAGCTGCAGCAGCGCGCATGGGCATGAAACAGCTAAACAGCCCTGAAACATAAAGGGAAGAAATTATCAAGTAACAGAATTCATTTGACACTGAGATCAAAACATATTGACGGCGTCTCGCGACTCCAGTAGCTGCACTGGGCGCGCGGAGCTCGGCGCCAATGCTCATGCACAACCTCTCATTAACATTAAGCTGGGCTGTCATTCTGACGGGGCTGGATAAACCAATATTGAAAAATCTATTAAACAGAGCAGCCTTGAACAGGGAGTGCAAATCTTATTATATTATTTTAGCTGTAATTAGCTGAGAGATAAAATCATAAACAGGAGAAGTCAAGTGAGTTTTGCGCCTGCCTCTGCAGAGACACGGAGGGTTGGGGGCGTTTTGAGGAGAGGCCGGATTTGTGCCAAGGGCTCCCTGTGTCCCGGGACGCAGAGGGCAGCAGGGTGACTTGGGAACGGTGTTAGCTACAATCCTCCCTGAGCTAATGACAGCCATTTACCTGTAAATAGCATTTCAGCAGTTTTACAACCTGGAACCTGCCTTTTTATATATATATATAGATAAACATTGCTATTTAGAAGCTTAGTTGTAGGAAGTTATGCATGCTAATATTCCTATTAATAATGTAGATCAGGCCATTCAAGGCTTTTTCGCACTGAAAGTGAGATGCTTAAGTCTAACCATACTAGAGAAACAAAAGAAACCTTGTACGTTTTAGAGAGTACTGAGGTTGCAGAGCAAGGAGATAAACCCAAGGAGGGAGAAGGTAAGGCTCTTCTTCTGCGTGGGCAGCACGCATTGCCGGAGGTGGGCTGAGTGACGTGGCCTCATCTTGCCCCCTCCGTGCTGTGTTCGGTCCTGCTTTTCCAAGGCGTTCGGTGCTGCCAAACGCAGCCAGTGAGGGGATGGGTTTAGTGGCTTCAGCTACTCGTGCCTGTGTCTTGTTGGCTTCGGCCCAGGAAGGACGTGTCATTCTTGTGATCCTCTTTAGGCGAGATAAACTGCCTTTAAATAACTGCAGCTGCTCAGAGGGTGATGGCCTCGTCTAGCCGAGGGCGCACAGAGGATGATCCGTCCCCTTGGGCACAGCGGGACCCTGCGCCAGAGTGCTCTCTGCAGCGGGACCGGGATGAGGAGGCTGCTTCCAGGAGGACTCCGCGCTGTGGGATAACCGTTTGCCAAGTGCAAAACCTAGGGGACATTCCCAAGTTTGCGTGGAACCCTTGTCCTTTCTAGAGCCTCTCTGTGCTCCCAGCCCCTGGGCTCTATCTCGGCCCCACAGCCTGGCCTCACTCTGTGCTTGAACTAACCGAGACGTAAATTTAGCCCTGGTGCTGGCTGGCCAGACATGACAAACGAATTTCTGCCAACCCTGGGTGTATTTTCAGCTGTGTTTAATAGGGTCCGTGTCCTATCCCAAGAGGTCAGGACCTCCTGCTAGCAAGGTTTATCATAATAGATTTAACGTCTCCTAGTGTAATTGCCTCAGTGTTTGCAGGGAAAGGAATATAGGAGCTGTAAGAAGTAGAAGTGATTTATGTCACATATACAATGTGTTGCTTTTGCTTGCGCGCTTTAGTGCTGGAGGACGAACAAATCGCCTGTGAATAAATAGGGGAATATTTATATTCTTGCTAGGTCCCTTCGTCTGCAATGGCAGAGTGCGCTGAATAATTCCTGCAGCTGATCCGTCCTCGGCCGTGCCGTGGGGACACAAAGTCCTGGTCCCGGGAAACTTGTGGCCACGGGGTTTGCGTGGGAGCTCCTCGAGCTAGAGCTAGGAGCTCGCTCCCCTGCGGGCCAAAATGTCCCCGGTGGGAACAGGGTCGGGTCTGTCTGTCCCCTGCAGCCAAGAGGCACCAAGCTCGTCTGGGGCTTTATCCAAGGGACGGGCATGGGTGGGTGTCCTGTTTTGCCTTTGCATCCTCAAAGAAGATAGAAAATCAAGAAGGAGCAAAATAAAAAAAAAAAGAAGGAAAAAAAGAGATTTTGAGTTCTCTGGCACTCAAATCTGTTCGCAATCTGTGCAAGCAGAATCTTGTTCTGGTACTGGGGAGATATGTGTGGGATAAACAGAGTCTGTAACGAATCATTAAGTGTCCTCGCAGATGGACGAGGCGCTTTGAACTGCACCTTCTTCTGCAGTGTCAGGAAACAGTGCGGCAGGAGGAGCCGGGTGGAGGGAGGCGCCTTTGGAAGGGGCCCCGTCGCTGAGTCTTCCCGGCTCCCGCTCCCACGGCTCTGTGCGAACGTGCGGGCGGTGGCCAGGGCCCCGCGATGCCCCTCTGCCGCCCCGGCTTGCCGGCCCCTCCGTGTGGCTCCGTGGAAGCCTCTCCCTTCACAAGCGCTTTGCAAACCGCAGGGTGGGACTGAGCAAAACTGCACACAGGGGGGCCCGGGCCTGCGTGGACAGCGTTACGAGTAACGCGTCTGCAGCTTCTGAAAACGCAAAGCTAAGCTCGTTTACTGAGGAGCACCAATGGAAACATTATCATTAATTTTATTGCAGTTTTTTTTTCCCCCCTTTTATGGAAACTTGGCAGTGCTGTAAATTTGGATTTGTATCATCCCTGACTTGGGTTCAAAATGTAGCCTTTGCTCTCCAGAAGATTTATGCTTGTGCTTAATGACACTCTTGAAAGCGCTCCCAGATGGAGCTGCCTGCCAGCCACACTTGGCTTCCGTGGAAGCGTGGACATGGGCTGGGGCTCCTGACGCCCACGGGGGCAGATCCAAGGGCTGTAAGAAGGGGCGAAGTCTCTGGCCCCGTGGAACTGGCTGTGTCACTCTGTCGCATGCGGGGCGTGTAGCAAGACCTGGTCCTCCTCTTCGATGCTTTCCAGCTGAAGGCAATGCAACCAGTAGGGTTGGCCAGTGTGGTAAGATCTGACAAAGTAAAGTTGTCACATTAGAAAGGCCAATTTCTTTGGGAAAAGAAAGAAAGGAGGAAAGAAAAAGGTCAAGGCCATAAATAGGAGATTTTGGTGTTCGGTGCTTTCAGGATTAAGACCATGGCATTTTGCACGTAACGGCAGACAGCGATGCCGCTGTCAGCTGCTCTGTGTGGTTGTTCCTCTGCAGGGTAGGCAAAATAGCAGGTGTTCCGTTAGACTCCAGCCCACTCCTCCCAAAGCCGGTTCCCAGTGCTCGAGTGATGGAAGCGCTGGAGGATGGCTGCTCTTTCTGCTGCGACGGGGAAGCGGGCGGTCGTGTAAACAAGCGAGGAGGAAGGCCCTGGAGAGCCGTGCGCCCAGTGAGGACTGTCCCTGCTGGAGGTGCCTGTGAAGGTCCCTGCTCTCCTGCCAGTGCTGGGCCCCTGCAAGCTGGGGCTTCCCTGGGAGGCCGCTGCGATGCAGCCCTGTTTTCCCGCGCGTGGGAGCAGAGGGGCGACTTGCGAGGAGCGAGGTGTCTCGGCGACCAAGCCAGCAGTAGCAGGGTGTGCTGAGCCACAGCCTGTGTCCCTTCAGTCATGGTGTTTGTCCGGTCGGATCTGGGATATAACGGGGAACGAGCAAAGTTCCTCCTGGGGGACATCAGTGGCAGGAGGGTCCTCGCTAGTCTGGGAGCCTTTTGGAAGTTCAGGAGTTTGGTTGGTGCTTTGAGGAACGGCCTCTTGGTTTGCCGGGTGCCCGCTCTGCACTCACACAGGACAGAGGTTTCCTTTCAAAGCCTCTTCTGCTCCGTCCACGGAGGAAATGAGGCAGATCCTCAGAGCCCGGGTTGCCCAAAGATTGTCAGTCACTTTCCGTCTCAGTAACTCAGTTGCTGGATGCTTCTGTGAACTAAGCACGGCCCAAAAATAAAATAGAAACTATTACACTAGTAGGGAACATTTTTCCAGCCTTTTTGTGACCCTGGTGAGTACTGAAACCTCTGTGGAAGGGTCTGTGTATCAGCTGAAGGTCGATAAAAGAGAGTGAATGGATGGTTATAGATTTTCTAGTAGTACAAAAATCTTTGCAGTTACCTATGACCTCAGTAGACCTTTTCCTAATGACGAGAAGAGACATTAGCCTACATCAGATACTAGATTTTACGACCAATTTTATTAGTTGCAATTGATTAAAAAAAATGGGGGATACATTTAAAAGAGCCTCTGTTTAATTCACTCTGATTATAATATGCTTCGTTATTATAGACTTGATGAGGCAATGAAGATATTAAAATAAACAGAACAATAGAGATGCTCATTAAAATTGCACCTGACCTCTATGTATGAAAAATTGTTGAAGAGAATGCCATAAAACCAGCAGCAACATGGAAGCAGCAGGAGCTGTTAATTCCCAGTTCCCAGGTCTTGGCGAGCACGATGCAAATCACACACAACTATCTATCTAAAATAAAGGACCAGAGAGGACTTGGGTGAAAGACTAGTAGCCTGCAGATTGGTGATAATTTCTCAGTTCCACAGTTACTGAAAAGACAGCGATTCGGCCTCTGGAGCTTTGTGCATGTGCAATTCAAGGCAAGTGGGAGCAATAAGGAGGGGGGTTCTCCCAGGTGAGCATGTCACGCTCTGCTCTGGCTCTGCGTTTCATCTGGAACATGATTTAGACATTTGGATGCTTAGCCACACCCCAAGCGGTCAGCCTGGAAGTCTTTCAAGAGATGCTTTTTCTTTGAAGAATATTTTGCATTCTAGTTTCCAGCCTATGAGGGTGTTTTGCAATCTGGAAACGAGTAGTAATTTAGGGCCACATTTGCAATTATGTTGTTGTTTCCCTTTGGGTGGGGGAGCAGTTTGCTTTGCATTTCTGTTTTGAAAATTGCCGTGGTGGTTTGGTTTGGTTTTGTTGTGTGTTTTTTCCCTGCCTTCACTGTTAGCTGTTGCAACCACATAGTGCGGAGGGGGAGAGGAATGCGGAGCACTGAGCTGAGCTAAACGCACTCTCGGTTGCCACTGGCCTTTCTGGTGTCCTTTTTGTACGTTGGTTTGCGCTTCTCTGAGTGCGCTGGGGAAGTGCTCAAGCGAGTATGTGTGCATCAGTATGCTGCGAACGCTGAGTGGGTCTGCAGAGCGGACAGCGCTTCCTGGGAAGGAAGGGATAGTGTGGGAAAAGAATGAGTCCATTACAGTGTTCAGAAAGATCTGGTACTTTTTTTTCCCCCTTGAGATAACCAGCAGTCAAGTTAAACATAGGGGCATTTGGAGCATTTTGTCCTCTGGCGGCAGCGTGTTGCTCCACATTGATTCGGAGAGAGAATATTCGCACTTCTCCAGAGCCAGGAATGGGGCTCACAGGATATTCCCATTTCTGAATGCAAAATTCCTGTTTCTGTCTGCCCTAGCCCGTATATTCAGACCCATTTTTGCATGCTGCTTAAATGGGCTTAAATATTTCACTGACTAGCAAGATAACACTACAGCTCGTTTGGTAGTTTGTAATCAGTTATTAGGACAGGGCTTCACTGAAATAAAACATGAGGGCCATGGAAAGCAGCATGTCTGTGGCATTAAAATGCTGTTAGCAAGCTGGAGGCGCATCAGAGGGAACGGTCCTGCGAGGAACAATGTCTCTTAAAGCTAATTTGTTCTACCTGTTGTACCAAGTGATTTCACGAGACTGTGATGTGTTTCTGCTTCAGATTCTCCACCTGCATTCTGGTGTTCAGCTCCTGGGTTTGCCGGCCGGAACTGTATTACCCTGCTGCCTTTTGGGCCGCCAGTATCCCAGGCGCTGGGGCATGTTCTGTGGGTGACACATCACGACCACAGGCACCGCACACAGGCACGTGGCGCTGCGGTGCTGAGAACGCGGCTTTGCCTTCCTTGGAGCGGCGGCAGCGCTCCTGGGCACGGCGCGCGTTCCCGGCGCTCCGGCACTGACACCCCTCGCAGGCCCTGCAGCTCCTCTGTGCACAGCCGAGGCCCTAATTCTGACACCTCTTCAAGTGCTGATCGCTTATTTGCAAATCTTCTCTTGGAAGGCAAAGGCGGGCAGGAGAATTGGGTTCACAATTAGTTATCGTTGCACACAAATCAGAATTATTTTCCAGCCTGTCTGGGTAGATTTGGTTCAGATTTTCCATGTCTTCGATGTCTTGCATTGTGGAATGAAAGCCTCTGTTTTGAAGATGTTAATCCCTGTGTGGAAAAGGAAAGTGTCCAACTGTTCTTAAGACACGTAAGGTTATTTTGCTTTTGGTTGTCTTTTTTAAATTTTTGTTTTTCCAGTTTATTTTAAATTGTTGTGGTTAGGTTAGCTGTAAAAAAAAGAGGAAACAGAGGCATTGCTTTGGTCTTAAGAGCTCCCATTTTTTCTGTGTTATTCATGGGGAGTGAGGAGGGAGGGAGAAGTGAAGGCAGGGCAGGGAAGCCTGGTGATTACTGTAATTACAATTTCATGCTAAAATATTCTCCCTTGCCTGAAGTGCTGACAAGGGTGTTGGTAACTGCAAAGATTCCCAAGGACTTGAGCAAATAAACAAAAAAATCTGAGCGCTGGAACCACGTTTGGAAGTGATTTAGTTTCTGGTGGTGTCCAAGGCTGGGGAGACCTTCCCGCTGCCCCTTGCTGGCCACATCCAGCCACCCGCGGGCCACCAAATCCCTCCCTCGCTGCCTGTTTGCAGTCAGAACTGGAGGTCATTGGTGCCCTTGGATGGAAGGGAATTACTGGAATGGGGGAGAGAGGAGATAATGTCTCCTAGCACTTGGGAAACTTTGGAAAACCTTTCTAACCCCTGAGCAAAATGTGGATGTTGAACCAAATCTTGGGAACCCTGAACCCTGTGTTAAGCCAACTGAGACTTAGCAGAGAGCTCCTCCCTGGTTGGAGCGGTACAGAGGTGTCCTTTTATGCATTAAGTTACTCCGTATCCTCGGGCATCTGCACGCTTGATGGCCCTGGCCCCGGTGGAAACCTCTCGGGGTGTCGTAGGCTGTGCTGGAAAGCACGGGTCATTGAAATGTTAACAGCTTTGGTTACTAATTGCGAGGAAATTGTGGGGGGTGAGAATGTCCAAGCAGAAATGTTGTCCCGCGGCGTGTTTTTCCCATGCTGCATTATCGACTCCAACCGTGCCCTTATTGAGGTTTTCTTGACTCACATTTGCAGAGGAGTTTGGAGCGGGACCTCCTCTCAGCCCCTAGCTGCTAGAGGCATCGAGCTGCAGGCGTCGTGAGAGCAGGCACGGGGTAACAAGCACCTGGGAGAAAATCCAGCTGCTGTGTGAGTGCTAACAGGGGAGAAGCGCGCTCTCCGGAAAGCCCGGCATCAGCCCCGGGTGCAGGGACCTTGCAGGCCTTCAAATCCTTTGCACTGCCAGCCCGGGCTGTTTGTGAACACCTTGGGTGTTGAGTCCGGCACGGCGCGTTCTGCAGCCGGGCCACGCTGGGTGGTAGCAGACACGTCCCGTGTGCGTCACCCGCTTGGTGGTGGGTGAGCTCTGCCTCTGACTGCGTTTGCGTCCAGCCAATACAGCTGTAATTACTGAACTGCGTTTCCTGGACACTTGGAAGTAATTAGCTCAATATAAAACTCATGTATCTTGCCAAATTTAGGCTTAAAGTTATTTCTATGGTTGGGTGCAGTAATCTTACATTAGATTCAAGTATTTTTTTTTTTTTCCCCTAAGTGTTTCACTGGTGTCTAGCTTTATTAACTCATAATGTTGTACGGCTTATTTGTCAAGGGGGTATAGAGATATTAAATGAATTTGGAATTAAATATGTTCTGGCTAAATTCCCACTTTACTCAAGCCCCAGTGATCCCAGTGATGTGGAGTCTGGGCGTGCAGTATTGTTGCTGGGTCGCTGAAGCTGAGTGGGGGTGTAAGCTATGAGCATAGGAGAGATGGGAGTATTTTTTGTTTTATTTTTTCTGTATTTTCAGAAAAAAAAAACAGCTTTATGCAAGAAGTATACTTGAAGACCTACTTTCCATGCAGCACTCAAGTAGTCCACTGGTTCTCTATTAGTTAATGGCAGTAGTCAACTTGCAAGCTAATATTGGCAACTAGCTGTGCGTGAGCAACTTCAGTGCCGTAACGCATGGGCTCAGGGACTTGTCGCGTGTCCTCACTCCCGTAGGCCTCAGCACGCAGCTCCGAGCTGGACACGGACGTTGCGCGCTGGGTTGAGCTGCTTTCTGGGCTGTGAATCGTGGCTAACAGCGCTGAGCCCTCAGGGCCGTGCGGGAGCGGGCACCTGCAGCCGCGCCGGCAGCGGCAGCGGAACCGGAGGGCGGGCAGCTCCGGAGGGCCCCCGAGGGACCCCCGCACTGCCAGTTCTGCAGGATGAGCCGGGCCAAGCAGCAGCTTCCTGCTAACATCGCTGCCAGCAGCAGGATCGGATGCAGTTACCACTGGATTCGTGCATGGGGAGTCTCCAGGGCAGGCAGATAATTTGGTTTTATTTATTTTTTCAGAAGAGCTCCATATCCTGTATTGGTGGCCTCTGAATACTCTTGTTTTTCCGTACGATGGAGTGTTTCCATGGGTGCTTCTCAGTTTTAGATGTTGCAACAAGCCAGATTTATGTGCTGCAGTATCATGTTTTGCATGATTGAGGGACCGCTTCCTCTTGTGTCTTCTAGAGTTTCTGCTATGTCCTTCAGTAAAGTGTCAATAGGAAGTGACATATAGGTCTTACATAACGGGCTCATGGGCCCATTTCTGTGGCTCTGGTTGCTGGGTCAAGCTTTCTGTGTGACTGTATTGTAAAAATCGGGAATTGCAGGTGGGGAGATCAATGTGTTTAATCCGTACTCTGTTCTTTACAGCTGAAAATCACTTTTGCTAGTAATTCACTTATACAATTTTTCCTATGGCAAAAATAGACATTTCCCTTTAGAAGTGTTTAGTTATATATGTGTGCATCTGCAAATGTACACATTTGGGAAAAAATTCCTCATATTTATGTGTTCATGCCCAAATATGTGCACATATATATCACATATGTTCACATATAGGGCTTCTGGGGATTTTGAACTGTATTTTTTTTACAAGAAATGACAAATTACAGAGATGTGTATTACACTACTATGTCTGCTGAGGGATGTGAAAACTGTAGAACCCTGCAGAACGCTGGACTGCTCTGTTCAGAAGGGACCCCACCTAGCACAGAGCCGCACAGATCAGCCAAGATCCGTCACAGGCTGTTGAATTGTCGCAGCATCCCCAAAACAGCAATCTGCACAGCATCCCTGTTGCCATCAAGAATGGGACCTGAATTATTCAGATCATCTCAGTTTATTGCTGCCTTATTTATCGATTTGCACCGAACATTTTCTGTTCTGGATACACAGGAAGTTAAGACTCTCCCCTGACCTTGCAGGGCTCCGTGGAGAAATGAGAGCGCATGTTCTTGGAGGCAGCTGGGATTTGTGGTGCTCCAAGAGGCTCTGCCTCCAGTGTGGGTAGTTAGCAGCAGTGCTGATAATCACAATGTGATAGCAACTGTGCTGTTACTATTTAAGATGTGTTTAAATCTTATTTTCTTGCTCTGTAAGGTTATGCCTTCACAGGCTATGGGAATTCAAAAGGGAGAGAGGAAAAATATCCCAACCCAGAATCCTTTGTTTCTAAAGGTTGCAAGCATAAATACTTTTCTTTTTCATCTTGATACCTGATTATTTTTCTTTTTACGCTATCTTAAGAAAAACGGGTGAGTTGTTTGTGGAGAGTACTGTCTGGCAATCTGCTCAAGCAATACGCTGCTTAATTCCCTGGATTAACAGAGCTCTCATGTTTGCTTGGAGCCTGTGAGGTAGCAAATCTGGTGAACAAATGTTTCACAAAAGCCAGGAATAAGCACCACAAAGTGTGTTTCATCTCTGCAAATACTCATTTTAATTGCTGACAATTATATTCCATAGAAGATAGAGCAGCATCTCCCTTGCAAACGCAGTGGGAGTGTGATAGAACATGTCCTAAAGCATTTGTTTCTCAGCCGCAGCAGAGGGTTAGCAACGATAGCAAAATGTACTGCTGATTTATTGTTGATCAGAAAATGTGTAGTAATGGCATTCCTAATATAGCCGCATCAGATATTTCCTCGGCTATTGAACGTGCAGCCATCCATTCCCCATCAGCTTCTCTCTGAGGCCTTGTAGCCAAATGGGGTGGGTACCTGAGGTCAGACTTGGGGGGGGTGCCCTGTGCCAAAATGCCGAAATCTGAGGGCACCTCCATGCACGGGTGTTCCGGATGGGCTTGGGATTTGGCAGTAACCAGCCAGAACGAGGTGACTACATCGAGTATTTATTCAGGTGAAAGCACATAAAATAAGCCAGGTATGGATAACTACTCACGAGGTGATACCTGCCGATCTGGACCCGAAGATCGTCTGCGGCAGGACACCACAAAGAG
>NW_010577535.1:14490-35198 GCF_000705375.1 Tinamus guttatus | reverse complement strand
TCTTTCCAAGGAAGGATTTCCCCATTAGTTAAACAATTTCACTCGCTCTCTGTGTCCTTTATCACAAAACAAACAAACAGGAGAAAATGCCCTGGAAGAGACAATCTAAGGACTTGCAATCTGATAATAAATCCCTTGTCTTTCCACGCGCACTTGGTGCCAGCTGTAGACTAATTAAACTCAATAGTTCACAGGTGTTCCTGGGAATGGCTAACGTAAGAGCACTCTCCTCTTTAGGGCTCGTTAACATCTTTTTCAGAGCTCTTTAAATTTCATACACCAGCAACACTGAGCTCAGCCAGATGAAAGGTAGTAGAAAGGGACTCGAGCTATTAGGAGAACACTCAGTGTTAGCACAGGCCGTGTCCCCACTTGATTCAACAGCTTATGTGATTTGATGGGGAAATCTCTTGGAAAGCGATGTGAGAAAGAAATCTGCTGTCTTTGAAAGGCTGAAGATGTAACCAAAATAAAGTCTCCTCTTTAGAGCTCGTTATATCATTTTATATACTGTTGGGATGCCCATGCTCTGTACAAACACATGCATACACATGCTGGGAGGCAACTAAAGAAGCAAATCTGTGGCTGAAGGAAATGGCCTTAGCCCCCTTGTTAAGGCTAGGGAGAGGCAGATGGACCTGGCTGTGCTGAAATGCGTGGGGCCTACCTGATCGCACCGACTGGTGTGGGTCTTGGGCTAGAGCAGCGGCTGAACCCTGCAGCGCTTCGTGATTGTCCTAGCCTGCCTGTGCAGTCATCGCCGTTCATGCTCCTTTTGCCTCTTTTTGTTTGCCTTGCTGAGGGAATTTGAACTTTTTGGAGAGCACTGATCATGGTTCTGCAGGACGGTGGTGTTGGCATCCATTCCATTGCTGAGCTGGGGCAACAGTGCCGAAAACCACCTCTTCCTGGGGTTGGCACGGAGTCCGTGTGTTCCTTGTGTGCAGCTTTCCTTTTAGCAGGATTTGCTTTCCTGGAAATGAGACAGAAAGTTCCTGTACTCAGACTGGGATGCAGCCCAGGCACAGGGATGACTGTAACTGCTTTGCCCCCTCGGTGCACCCTTGGGATTCCCACTTTCTTGTATACTTTGCTATCCTGCTTCAGTCAGCTCCTTTCCAGCAGACCAGCCTTGTTCATTCATACATAAACTGGGCAAAAAGTAGCTAATTGAGCAGAGTTTTTGTCTGAAATGAGCCCTAGACTTTACAGCTCTGGGATTGTATTGTTTCTTCCAAATGACATCTTTTGTTGTCCTCTGCTACACACTTTCCTTGCTGAGAAAACCACAGTGATTCACCTAAATCTTTGACTGATTCATTACTGACTTAGGCTAAATCGAGGTAGGATATCCTCAGATCAAAGTAATATTTTCTACACGAGAGAACCACACAGTTTAATGAAACCGTTTTCTAAATCAATTCTATCAATCACATCAGCACAGTTTTACTGTATGCGCGAAATCTTATTTAAACCGGTGCAGCTGTGAAGAAGAAGCTTGCATTCCCTCTCTTTAAATCAGAACTGTGATTGTTTTTAAATAAAAAGAAACACTTGGGGCTAATTCAGTCTAACAGGATATCCTTTATTAATTCTTGTCCTGTAGCAGCGTGACTGGTAGAAGTCAGCATTTCAGAGAAGGATAAGTTTACTGTCCAATACGCATTTATTGACTAATATACATACACCTTGACTAATCTTGGGGAAATGGAGGTGTGGACTAAAAGGATATTTCTAAGTTCACAGTGGAAAGCTGAGTTTGGAAACTGACTCCCCAGTCCAGAGCTCTGTCTGCCAAAGCTGTCCAGTCGCCCCCAAATACTGTTTGGTTTCCAGAAATGTAGAATACCTGGATGAAATACATCTGCATGAGCTTCCAAGCACTGGCCGATTGCCTTGGGTTTGCCTTGTGTAGATCATACTGACCAAGCAAAACCCTAAAGCATTTTCAGTGTGTTGGCATTAAAGCGGTTTTATTTACAAAGGCAGTTTTTCAGAGGCCAAATTAAAAGTGGCAGAACTGTGTATGGTGCGTGTGTGTGTCTATGTGTATATATATATGTATATATATATAAAGTTTTGGGGCTGATTTGTTAATGACACATATATGTAAGTCAAAAATTACAACCTCAAAGATACCATGCACAGAGCTAAAACTTTAAAGCAAAAAAGGAGTGCAAGAAATCCTTCCCTGACCTCGCGTGTCCCTGTGTCATTGCTGGTTTGAGGGGGTTTGACACAGACCTTGTAGCTCCTCTGTTGGATGCTTCTCCATGGCTGGCACCCAAGCTCCCATGCATGCTGGTTCCAGAGTAAATAAATGATGTGGTGATCGGGGTAAAATTAAAAGAGGCCTTAAGAGGGCAAAGTGCTTCACAGAGCTCCTGTCATTGTTGGTTCTCCTCTATTTTCAAGGTCAGGGGTATAGTTTTAAAAGTCAATGTGATGAAATTGAGGGATATCTAACTAAACAGTTTGAAAAACTTGGAGTTTCGTGATGTGGGGATAGGATTTCAGGCACTACTGGTATAATTTTTTAAATTAGTTTTATTTAATACTTAAATACTTGTCTGCCTAATAAAGGAGCCTGCTCCCTCTTTGGTAGGAGACCTGTTTTCATCAGATTTAACTAATCATGCCCAGCAGAATCTGCCAAGCAGCTGTTAAGATGTATGTGGCCAGAATTTGGAAAACAGAGGAATCCTGGTAATTACAGAGCAGCAGAAAAGCCCAGGTACCCAAAGGCGCCCTCCAGCAGCTAGAGTTTCCCTTGAGATGAGTGCAAGTGAGTGCTAGCGTGGTTCTTTCTGCCATAGCAGTTTGGAAACCCTCTCTTACCTTGTAGGAGTTAATTGGAAGTGAGCAATAGGCAGGTACATGTGTGATCAGATTTATTCCAGCATGAGATGAGAGTAAAGCCCAAATACTTGAAAGTTTAATTTTTTGTTTGTTTGTTTTTATTTGTTTGTTTGTTTGTTTGTTTGAAGCTTTTCTTTTTTCCCCCCTGTGAAATTGAATCTTCCTCTGTTTTGGTTTCAAGGAAATAATCCGTCACTGAGAGCTAACTGCCTCAAAGGGGAAAGTTGGGCTCGTCTTTGAAGGCCAAGTCCAAATTATTGTTATCATTAAGTAAATCGTAAAGCAAATATGAGCAATTCTATATCAGCTCTATCAGTACTACCTCTAAAGCAGCACCCTAAAATGGACAGGTAAGATATTAATTTTTTATTGGTTTATAGTGGCACCTATCTAGAAAACCATGTGTTTGCTGTCCAAGCCTCCCGTTTTGGAAGTGCCTGCTGATCCCTTTGCAGGTTCAGCTGCTGGGTTAAAGCGGACGGGCTGGGCTGCTGCGCTGGGGGCTGCGGTTTATTTGCTCGCGGCTCCCTGATTCTCCTGACGCTGGGAATGTCCCCGTGCTTCCTGGGAAGCGCTGTCACGGTCACAGGCCTCGTCAGCCTGGCAGCTTGATTCGTGTTGTGACTAACGGGGAAATAAGCAGAACTGGCAAAGCGGGGAGAAGCCCTTCCCGTTCTTGGCTATGTGTGGGTGTATTTATATGTGCAAATTAAGTACATTTCCTCTTTGTTTTCTTTGTTTTCTCATGAAAAAGCGGGCAATGCACCGACTCTGGTTGCAATGTGTATGTGTGTATATATATATATATTTTAAAAGTTATGAGCTCCATGTCTCTCACCCACCCTCTCTGCAGCCCTGTGGGGCTCCTGTCCCTTCTGGGAAGCACATGGTGACTCTGAGCAGAAGCAGCTATAGCTTTTCCTAATTTTACTCAAGAAAGAAGGACTAATCTGCTGTCTTAGCCATGGCACTAGGAAGCCAGTCCTTCACAGATTTCCTCCGTCAAAAATTTACCAGTATTTTTTGTAATCTGTAATGTACAGATCCAGATTCTCTTCAGGCTGAGCAGACTTTGAATCATGACGTGAAAGGAGAAGGAAATTTGTTATCTTGCTGTTTGGCACCGGTGTGTGGCTTAGTTCATTAATCTTTATCAAGGCGTGTTGACAAAACAGGCTGAAGTGGCTGCAGGCGTGGGCGGTGCTGCATGGGGACCTGGCGGCAGCGGCACGGCGGCTCCTCTGGGTTCCTGCTCTGGGTCAGCAGCAACCTGGGGTAAACGGAAATCCTTGGACACTTTCTCTAGCGCCGGATTCCTGATTTGTGGATGCTTCTGCATGAAAGGCAAGGCAAATCACTATTGTTAACTACTAATCCTTCTCCCTCAAATGTAATATTTTAATGCTATTCTATAAGGGTTTATATATGCTTTGTCTTTGTCTATAGTCGCCTTGAAGACAAGAGAGCACGGTGAAGCAGGAAAGGCGAAAAGATCTAACAACTTTTAATGCTAAAAATCCCTAGAGGGGCCGAGTTAGAGCAGGGCGATGTGGAGCGTTGTTCTCCCGTGGCGGAGGTGGCTGAGGCCTTTCGCAGACCTGTGGCAGGAGATGATCCCTCTGTCTCTTCATGAGATGTCCCTGGAGCCAGGGTGGGCGTCTCTGAGGATGTGAGGAGTTTCTGCTGAGATGAGAATAGCATGCAAAAGTCATAAATAGGAGTTGGTCATCACAGTGCAGAAGTTAAAGCCAAGTCTGGGAAGGGGGCGTTCAGCCCGGGAAGGTTTGGTGTGGTGGCAGCGTTGGCCGCAGGTGCGTTAGTGCTGTGCCTGTGGATGCTTCGTGGGGAGGCTGCAGCCCCTCCGTCCCGCAGCACTGACACCTTGCAGACACCTCTGCTTTTCCCCCGGGAGGTGGAAAGCACAGTTGCTTTTGTTGCCTTTTAATTTAAGAGTAATAGTCTGAGCATCTGCCGTGACATTGCTGTATCACGGGCTGGTCCTGGAGAAACTTGGGGTTCTTTTCTGAGGGTTTTAGGCCAGTGCTGCGGCTGCCCTGGGCAGAAGTTGCCTTGTGCTTTTGAACAGTCTCGTGACTGTCTCTCCCAAAACTGCCATTCAACCTTCTGTGTAAAACACTGCCCAGAACCTCTTGAATGGCTGTGGGCCCATTTTCCATACGATGAAAGACTGAATAAATAGATTGTGTCTAGCTGGAAAAGCCTGCCAGGAGCAGGGACCGATAAACCTCTCTCCTCTTTTATTCCCTTTTTTATTTCTTGGTTCTTCTAGTAGGGTAAGATGAAATTAGAGAACTCGCATAAAAGGCTTTTGTGGAAGCCAGAGGTGTAAGTCCAAAGAAGCACCACAGAGGGATTAGACCTTCAGGAGGATTTGTGTCTATTAGATGTGATGATCTGGATCCAGCTTCCAGCTCTGGACATGCAGAAATGGCTGCTGTTGGGAAGCTGCACGAGGACCAGGGCAGAGGTCACTTCTCGCCTTCTGATGGTTCTTCACCTCGGTGTCTGCTAGGTGTTGGAGAACGGGGTACGGGAAAAGCTGGGCCTCTGGTTGAGCAGATACCTCGCTTTTGTGTTCCAATGCTCTTCCTCTCGCTTGATGGATAAATCCTCCCGGCTGCCCCAGAACCCATGTGTGATGGTGGCTTCACATGGAGAACCCAGATGCTGTCCGCAGAAAGCTTTGCTGCGTGGAGGTTGGGCGGGATGGTGGTGGTGACCGGGCACCTTGCTCAGGCGTCCCACGGTTGGCGAGGAAACGCTGTGTGTGTCCCGCTGTCCCCCAGAAGCGGGTGCCGTCAGGGCCAGGAGGCGCCAACAGGGCCTCAGTGTGCCTGACTCCCGAGGGCAAGAGCCGTCACTGCTGCTCCAGCCAGGGCTAGCGCCAAGAGAGGCCCTTGGCCGCCCTGCACCACCGTGACGAGAGCGGCCTCATGCTGGTCGGGCAGCTGCTCGTGGTGCTGGGGCAGCCTCGAGTTGGCAGCTGCCCCTGCTATTCCGCTCCTTGGGGAGCAGCTGAGACCGCTGCTTTCTGTCGTTATGTGACCAAGGAGGCAGCAGAAGCCGGAGGGAAGCACCATGGGGGCCGCTCAGTAAGTGGGCGGCAGGGATGGCCGGGTGCCCCACGCCGCTCTGGCCCTCTCTGTGCTGAGCAGGGCTGCGGCCCCGCTCGCCTGCGGGCTTGGCTGTGGTTCTGCTCTGCAGTCCCTGGGACGCCCTGAGGAGGAGGAGGAGGTCCTTGAAGACAGACGGAGCAATTCCTATTTCTCTTAGCTCTGAACTCGAAGGACAATAGCCCGTTTTGTCGATCCAGTGAATGGATTTTTTTCTTTCCAAGGGGAGAAGAAAAGAACCTCTTTGTTTAAAGAAAAAAAAATCATAATGTAGTAGTCTAACCTTTATGCTAATTGCCCCAAGCTTTTAATGAAGCAATGTAAAATTAGTCCTATGAGTCTTCATTAATCAAATATAGAAGCTGACGGTTTGGCGTCGAGGCGCTGTGCTACCTCTGCTCCCCAAGCAATGTTGACACTTGCTTATATTCAGAGGAGAAAGCGACTATTTTTTTTTGGTAGCTCATTAAAATAATTAGCTATTTTTGGCTTTTGGAAAAAAAAATTCTTTTCTTAAAAATCCTTTAATGAGGAAAGATGAGAACAGACAGGATGGATGAAGTCAAAAGAATCAAATTAAGACAGAGAAGCCGACTGCTGGAGGCTTCCTTTGAACATAAGGTTTGTGTATGTTAATGGCAGCTGTTGGCAGAAACCTCTGTAAAGACACCGTTGCTATTTGCAGGACTTAGAAGCCAATAATTTCAAGGATGTTTTTTGCTGCTTTGTTTCATTTTATTTTCCAAAGGCGCTGTGAGATTCACTATGCCTTTTCTCTCTTATTTTCTATCTTGGTGTTCGCATAGGAAATCTATTTGTGCAGATAGAGTTTATGACGTTGCCTGTGCTGGGAGGCAGTCGCTTCCGACGCTGCGCGCAATGCCTGGGCCCCGCTGCGCTTTGCTCTCAGAGCAGCTTTAGGAGGTGGCATGTTGCTCTTTGGGTGAGTCCTGTGTTTGGGTCCAAGTGATGTTCATCTCCCGCTGGAAAATGAAACGCCCCAAACCGACTCTGTCCTTGCCAGAGGCCCTCGGGAATGCACGGATGAGGCTGTGGTGCTCTGGACCCGTCCTCTTATCCGCATCTGCGCTTAGTAGAGGTGCAGGAACCCGATGCCGCTGTCTGCACTTCCAAAGCATTTCTGTCAAGCAGCATTTTGTGGCTCGTCTGCTGCCTAAATAGAAACTGCTGTCTGCTAGCAAAATGTTTCTGGGAAAAGATGGCAACAGAATATGATTGTGTTTAAGATGCTGCTGTAGCAGCTTTGGGTTTCTGTAGGGTAATTACGGCAGCCGCAGTTGGCAGAGCACGGCCGAGGAGACCCGGAATAACGATCCCTCCTGCGGAGTCTGTATGGGCCTGGCCCCCTTCCACATGGGAAGGATGGCACTGAGGATAACCCGGTTTATAAGGAGCACTTGGCTGTCTAGTGAGGAATCATTTTTAACATGAGCGCTGTGATTTCTGCTGCTTAGAAATTCGGGGGAATTTAGCTGCTTTGTCAGCAAGGACGTTGGGTTTCTACCTCAGCCCCTTCCAGGAGACTCGTGTCTCTTGTTCTCTTCCATCTCCCCTTTTCTGCAGCGTGTCTGCTTTTTCGATAACTTGTTGCTGGCCTGTATCCCAGTGCTTTTGTCAGTCCAAGGGCTCTTCTCTCCTGCAAGAGTTCTTGAATCCGTGGTGACTCCCCCAGGATGTGGTGCTGGAGAGGTGAACGCAGGAGGCGCTCCCGAGTCTGTCCTCGGGAGCATGTGGTTTGCACTGGGAGCCGTCAGCCACCAACTGTGGCTGCTGGTGTCTGCGCAGGGTCACTGGTGGCGAGGGGGATGGTACCGCTGGGAACTGCGGTGTTCCCTGGCTGGCAGTGGAGGCTGGGGAGGTTACCTCGACGCCAGGCCTGTCCGAGCGGCCGAGGCCGAGTTCCAGCGTGGGGCTCAGGCAGATTTAGCTGGTGGAGACCCGAATATCCAGCCCCAGGCACTCAGGAGGCACCTCGGTGTTGGCAGAGCAACTGCAGTATCTGCATACGCTCAGTACCTAGGAGTGGGCATCAGCGCTATCCATCTGTCAGACTCTCTGAGTTGCTTTAAACGTGAAACTGTTTTGTCCTCATAATTGTATTCAGATCTGAACTGATGGAGTTTTGATATTTCCGTGCATAATGATAAGCTAAAAATCCCTTTGAATTGCTTTAACTCCTGATTCATTGCAATAAAGTGACAACTTTCCAGTTTCACCCATCCTGCAAGAGAAGAAAGTGGAAGAAGCAGCTGCTGAGGGAGCAGTGCACGCTGCTTGCTGTGACCCATCCTTGCTGTGCTCGTAAACACCTGCGCCCGTGACCTCTGTGTTTACAAGATATTTATTGCTGCTTGCGTCTTCCACTGCCGCAGAGTTATCACTTCAATGCCTTGTAAAATTTGATTGCATTTAATAAATGTATTCCATGTTACTGCTGAGCAGGGTGGAAAGCAAGCGTGGTGGTTTGCGAGCACGCGCACCTTGGCGGCCGGCACATTTCCCTGCGTACATATATTGCTGCTTATGTCATACTGGAGGCAATTTTGGATGCATCTCAATTAGATCGTTTTTCTAATTAAATAAGTGCTTGTGGTTGTAACGTGAGCGTGTGTCTGAATACTGAGTGTGATTCACTGCAGTGGTTTTTACCTGCCCTACGTGGTGGTGGCTTCCTGCAGCTCAGAGCCTTCCCCATCCTGACATCTTGAGATCCTGTGGACAGGTTTGTTGAGACCCTTCTTTTGCCACAGCCTTTCTGTGGAACATGAGGAATAGCATTTAACTTCTCTGCGAGTTCTTCATCCATCAATCCGTTTCCACAACCCTTTTGTGAAAATAGGTTATAAACCACGTGCAACTTCAGCACTGTGATAAAGAGGAATGTTTGAAGATGGAGGTGGTTTTTTATGGTGGCCAGGTAGATGTTGCCTTTCTTGGGACAAAGGTGTCGTTTGATTTTTCTCATGTTGTGCCTGAGCACATGTCCTCAGGGAGGAGATTCAGCAACACAGGAGCTCCTGCCTGTGCAGCTGAGGGCTTCGGCACTGTCCCCCAAAGCTCTTGGCACGTGACCCCTCGTGGGGCTGCTCCTGCCAAAGCGGAGCCTTCTCCGCCCTGCAGCCACTGCTGCAGCGGAGCAAGAAGAGGTGGCAGGAAGCAGCTGTGCTCTGCCTAGGTCTTCAGCTGTATTTTGGGGGGAATTTCTCCTGGAGCGTCAGAAACGGGAGGGGGCATCCTTACGGAGTGCGGGACGCGCTTGGCGGCTCCTCGGTAGCCGATGCACGGGAGCCGCGTCCGCCAGCGCAGCAGCTTGGCATAAACCTCATCTCCCTGGCCAGCAGGGTTAACTGCTGCTGCACGTTATGGAATTTGTATGAGGTTTTTAGGAGCCAGGTAGCACTAGCTGTTGTAAGCAAATAATGGCTTGGGGTCAACTGAATAGTAAATGCCACTGAATAGTAAATATTAGTGCCACTGAATAGTAAATATTAGTACAAATAGAGCAGAATAGTGGACTGTGCTGCGGTTAGTGTTGGGTTTTCTGAAATCACGCCCCTGATCTCGATTGTGTTGACTTTCCATCCTCTCAAACTTGAAAATTGCCAATTTGTAATTGCAGCTTAGTTGTAGGACCTGTGAAATATCCCCTCCGAGAGCATGGCCATTGCTTGCTGGTTTTCTCTGAGGCTTTTTACGCTCTCAGAACCTCAAAATAGTGATTTTTGTGTGTTTGTTTTCTTTTTCCTTTTGAAAGCAAGTATCTGCGGTTGCGGTTTACAGGGAGTTAACTGTTCTTCAGGCATTTTTAGAGCAAGAAACTTGCCACAAGGCTAGAGGGACTTCAGAAGGTTGTGCAAGAAGTATTTTGGATCAAACACCAAGAACAGAGCTTGAAGGAAGCGACCATGTTTTATAAAATTGGGGCTCTCGAAGCCTCCTCCATCGATCACAGGTCTCTGATGACAGCAGGAAGTTTGCACGGGCATTGTGGCCTGGGTGTAGTAACCAAATTCTTAGTTACTATTCCTTAGTTAATTAGTTGTTGTTGGTTCAGTGCTGTAACATCACGTTCAAAGGGAAAACTTGCTCCCTGTTGGACCAGCCTCAGTTCTGATCCCGTTTGGTGCCTAGGCCCAGCTAGGCCTTGGCCCGGAGCTGTAGGGGAGCTGGGTGCTAAGGACTCTTGAGATGCTGTGACCTTATGCTCCCTTCCCGTTTTGGGGCAGCTCCTTTAGCCAGGAGGTCGCACTGATTACTTTTTTTAATTTAAATAATGTAACTTGGCTTATTTTGCTTGTGCTATGAATTGGATAGCTGCTCCCATCCACTCTCAGGCCTCTGCTGTGTGTGTCTACCTGTTACTAACCCTATTCCAAGGTTTTCGCCCCTTCCCAGTTCCTAGGCTACCCCCGTGCCTCACAGAGGGTCCGGCTTCCTTAAAGCTGCGGAGGGAAGAGCAGTGGAGGACAGAGCCCCAGGGACCGGGCGGATGCTGATCCGGAGGCTGCAGAGGGTGCCTGAGGCTGTTGTGGAGCCATTGCTGTCGCTCTTATGCAACTGTACAGAGGGTTTTCCAGCAGCCAAGGCTGAAACCTGTTTGGATGGGACTGACCTTATCGACTGGCCATTGATTTAAAAGAGAAATGTCCCACTTAAGTGTGTGGTGTTTTTTTCTTCTCCATTTGACAACAGCACTGAGAGGCTGCTGGAGGAGATGGGGAATCTTCCATTCTTTCTGGCTTCCAGCCTAACCCTTCCTGTAACGCTGCTGTTGGTGTGGTCCTGAGCTGCTTCCCTGCTCTCAGGTTGTCCTTGTGCTCCCTGTGGGGGCACATTAGCACTTGGGCCCTTTGGGACGGGCAGCGCTGCAGGAAGTGGCTGTCGAACCCTAGTGAAACGAAGGGCAGGGCGGCCTGGACGGGGTTTCCTGCCCTCCCCCTTGCAGCGGTTCCCGCAGGGAATCGTTCCTACGGGCTCCATCTTGGAGCAAGGCTGGAGCTTGTGAAGCTCCCCGAGGGAATCCCTCTCTCTGCTGGGAGCCTCCTGCGGTGCGGAGGCTTTGGGCAGGCTGTGCGGGGCGCTCCGGGGAGCCAGGCTGGAGCCAGAGTGTTTCCAAAGCCTCGTTTTAAACCTGTTCTTATCAGCCCTTCAGGAGATGTTGAAGCAAAACAGGGAAATACACTGAGGAAAGAACCGGCCTTTTGGTGCCTCAGTGCTTAGAGTGGCAACAAGCCTCCCTGCTCCCTAAGTGGCCAAAAAATAGCTGATACCCTGCCCGGTGGTAGAGCTGATTCAATCCTTCTGATTGAGAAAGATACCCCTTCCCTTCCTTCCTTCGGATAGGCAGCGGTCCCCTGTCTCCCCATTTTAGCATATCCCCCCCTGCCAAACGAGCACTTCGCCGTTGGGAGCGAGTAACGAGAGCGACTTTGCACTTAAATGGAGCCTGCGGTTCGCAAAGTGCTTCAGAAACTCGTAGTTCGCTGCTGCTGAGCGTTTAACAGCAATTTTAGCTATGCGGAAAGCAAAAGACTGATGGTAGGGAAGCGGGTAGTCAGAAATCACGCTTTGGATGAAAAATTCACTCTAAATGGCTCTTTTTTGCTTCTTAGAAGAATGAATTGCTACAGAGCCAGGAGTGAAGCTTGTTGGATGGAGAGTGAGGTCTTCAGTGTGGGAGTGCTAGTGCCCCTGCCTGCCTCGTCTTGATGCTTGTCTCAGAGCGGGTATCAACGTCCAGCAAAACGCCAGGCTCACACGAGGCGGCTCTGCCTTTGTCAGCCTTGCTCCTTGTTGAGCCTGGCCTTGGACAACTTTAAATAATCTGCTTAAAAATATGCTGTGTTGTGAATGACCACCCTGAGGATGCACCCTCTTGCTGATCAGCGAGGGGAAACGAGCTCTTAGCTCAGAAGTGGCATCAACAGGGCCATCTTGTGTGTAACCCCTCTGCTCTGGGCTGCTGTCCCCAAAACCCGGGGAGTGGGCGCTCGGGGGCGAGCGGGAGCAGGGCTTCTGTGGCGTTGGCGGCCCTCGCTCTCCCGCGGCCGTTGTGTGCGCGGGGTGCTTGTGCCGAGCAGGGCCGAGCCGTGATGGCCAGGGCTTCGCGCGGGTTGAGCATCATTGCTCGCAGTACTGTTGAAGCCGTTGGCCCCAGCCTGCGCGAGGGGCTGAGGCGTGCGGGCGCTCCTGCTTCCGACGGAGTTGAGACGTTGGGTCTGGCGTGTTTGCCACTAAGTTCCGTTTTTCTTCCCCTTTCTCTTAGCCATGTGTTGCTTCCTAGT
This sequence comes from Tinamus guttatus, assembly GCF_000705375.1. The sequence continues at coordinate 22,900 of NW_010577535.1, read as the reverse complement.
AGTTTGGAAAGGCAGCATGAATAACAAAGATATTTTAGCTTCTCCAAATGCAGCCAGCAAAATTATCCTCATTGGGAGACTGGGGACTCTGCTAGGTAGCCGTGGTTATTGGTGTTTTCTCCAAGGCAGGTCCCTTCCTTGAAGCCCAGGTGTTTGATGAACCATCACCAGAGAGTCTCCAGTTAGGGACAAGGGAGGAGAAGCGGCGGCGGGTTTGTAATTGTGCGGGGAGGAATCGCCCCTTAGGCCAGCCAGGAGTGAAGAGGAGGAAGGACACCGTGGAGGTAAACATGCTACTGTGAGTGCCGCTGCAACTGGGCTGCCTGACACACCAGGGTTTTAACATTCAAGAGGCTGGACCATCTGCTGTGCATAGGCCCTGCTTTAGAGATGTTTAATGTTTTTCTGAACGCCCTGGAGAAGCTGCTAGACGTGGAAAGCTGCGTGCAGACACTCAAGCTGAGGCTCTGGAAGTAGAGGAGTGGTCTCGAGCTGTGGAACCGCTGTGGGGAGCATGCGGTTTGCAGGGCACCTTCCTCCCCGTGACCCCCACCCTGCTGGGGTTTTGTGGAAAAGTGTCTTAACATTATGTCGAAGTGCACGTGCATCCCCGAGCACAGGGTTTGTCATGCATTCCAAATGCATGTGCTTGTATAAATATATTTACTTATATTCATAAAATATCACTGTAAGTGTGGAGGATATAAATGTGGTCCTCAGGGTGGCTGACACAGTAGGAAGAGAGCCGGGAGTCGACATTCCTGGTTCTGCCCGTAGTTTTCAGGAAACAGGGTGCCATGAAAGATGATTATTTGCATGCATAGGACTTACCCCAGCAGCAGCCCACGCTCTGAGGGGATTCCTGGGCACTACTGCAAGATGTTTTGTATTGGAGATGGTTGTTTTCGAATCAATTTGTGGTGGCCTCGGTTTTGACAGCTGAAGGGTTCCTGTAATTGCAGCTAGTTAGAAGCGTTTCTGTAAGGTGCAGTGTGACTCCTGGGCTTAGCAGAGTCTCTTTCACACCTGGAAGCTAAAGGTGAAATATTTGTGTATTTTCCAGTTCCCCTCTGTGCTGTCAATGAAACACTTTCTCAACATGCTCTTTGTTGCTGCTTTTAGGTGTTTTATTTTTTTTTTCCGTTGTGGAGGAGAGCAATCATATTTAATAATGCAATTACAATCGGGGAAGATGTTTATCCCATATGATTCCAGCTGCTGGAAAAGCCCTCGGGCCTTCTGGGAGATGAGATGCCAAGCTGAGGATTACCCTCTCCAGAAAATACCCGAGTCGCCCAACAGCAGCCGTCATCGCTCCGCACCGGCTGTTAGAGTGCTCATCCCTTACTGCCAGTCGAAGGTTCATCCAGTCCAGGCTGTGGACACCACCTTTGCAATGCACTGGAATATTGGTGAAGGGAGGTTGCCTACCCTGTCTTTGACTGCAAAATAGACTTTAAGGTGAATACTCTGCAGGTAAAAGCTCCACAAAGAAAGGAAAGGTGGTCTCATTTTTCTGTCATTCAAAGTCACTCGGTTTGGTCAGTGGCACTTCATAAATGAAGATGCATTTTGGTGACTAAATTTGTGGAGTCTTAACTCATTTACTGACTTGGCCATGGAAAGTATTAGTCATTGAATGACGTTCCCAAGGATGCTGTGCACTGGTGCAGCAGCAGCGCGTGCCCAGCAGCTTCCCAAGCAGAAGCCGGGCCACACGGCCTCCTGCGCACCGACTCCTTCCCAGTGCTGTTCAGTTGCCACCTCCTCCCTTGTCATTCCTTTAAGGTTAAATAGTAAGCGTAACTGTTGAAAGGTCTAGTCTGAATTTAATTTCTGCCAAGGGACAGTAGTGAAAATCTCGACCTTTGCCCTCTGGATCGTGGGTTTCATGGGTTGTGAGCTAACGTACAGCCCTGCGTAGCAGATACGGGAACGTAGCCCAGTGTGCGGCCGTTGGTCGAGTGGACAGTGCTCGAGTCACTGGAGCCAGCAGGGTGCTGGTGCCAGCTTAGAGCCCCTGCCGGGGGAATTGGGCTCTCCTGGGGCTGGCCCTGGTGCGGGCAGGGAGGTAGATGTCCGAGCCCAGGCTGCGCTGCAGCAAGAGCCAGGCAGCTCTGCTCTTGCCGGGCTGCTTCGGGACTGCGGCGAAACGATCCAGAGCTCTGTGCCCTTGAAAGGGGTGGGGGGAAGGTTCCTGCCATTCGAGTCCTGTTTTATCAGTTGCTAGCAATATGTGTAGGATCTGTGCAGCTCCGATCCCATCACGGAGAGATTACATGTGCTTGCATGGTTAGTAAGCTGAAATTAATGCATTCTGTGGCTTTGACAGAGGCTGTTAAGCTGCCTTGGTTACAGGAAGCGGTGGGAGAGAGCATCAGATGCCAAGTGGACTGCGCTCTGGCAAACCAGGAAGACTTGGAGTTGTTTAAAACTCTTCTCCCTTCTTTGGGTATTTGGGTTCTTTCTCCAGTCTCTTTGCAGTTGGAGACATAATTTGCGCCCCTGTGTGTACACAGACAGTGGAAGGGGTTTTTCTGTCGTTTGTACAAGGGCATGGAGCTTCAGAGCAGCTTTTAGCTGACTCTGCCATCCTTGTCACTAGGATGTCTGAGGCCAGTGCGCGGCTCACCAGCCCCTGAGTCACAGGCAAGCGCAAAAAGGGACGTTCTTGATGTACTGACCTCTGGATAATTAGCATGATTTGTTGGCATGTGACTTACTAGACAAGAAAATGCTGTTGTTTCACCCAAACCGAATAGCATGAATGCAGGGTAGCTCTGTTCTCCTTCATTGCAGCAAGGGCATGAGCCCAGCGTTGGAGGCAAGACCTGCTGCAGCGGCTCAGCTGTGAGCTGCACAGAGCAAGCAGTCTGGTTAGGTGTTGACTGAAGCAAATAGTGGGGCTGCTCTGTAGCTTAAGAAGTGCATGTGTAGCTTAAAGAAAAAAAAAATCCAAGACACTAAATTCTGGTGTAAATACGAGATTTCTTTCTTTTTTTTTTTTTCCTTTATAAATTAGGGTTATCATCACCCGGAGTTTTGCCTTTGGCTTGTTTGAACCCAAAGCGAGTATAAACACCTAGGACGTCCATAGCCCTTCTGCTGCCGGACCTCTGCGTGGCCTCAGTGTGCACTGTGCTTGGTTAAAATGGCGCGGGGGTTTACAACATGGCATGCAGCAGCTCTGTCGCCTGTGGTGCCTGCCCCGAGTCCCTCCTTGCCAGTCTTTGCTATAGTTGCACAAATACTTTCTCATTAAAGGAATTAGTTCTTGCCTGATCAGCATGAAGAACCAGGAATAAATGAAATTAGGCCTCTTCCATCAAATAGCATCAGGAGTTACGGTAAAGTGAGGAAAGCCTGCGCTTCGTCCAGCCTCCCCCTGCTTTTCCTCTTGGGTTGGGTGATTTTATGGCCGTATTACTGAAACGGAAAATGGATAGCAGAGCCCGGACGTCTCCAGGAGATGGGCTCAATCAGGGGTGTTGATGCACAAGCCTGAGCATCCTGGTGCTCAGATCTTCTCTTCTCAGGGTTGGTCAGTTGAGTCTACTGGAGTCCCCCGGCAGCTCGTCCTTGTATAAGAGGCCTGTGCCAAAGGAAGACCCTGAGGAGTTGCTCCATGCATCCCTTTGTGCTCTTTTAAATTCTGGCCCTTTTCTGGGATTGGAAGAGCTTGATTCTGCTCTTATTTCCCAGACTGTAATTAGAGAGTAATGTTGCTGCTGGTAGATGGTATCAGGCAGGCGTCAGAGAGGAATAATTTAGCCCTAAGCTAGTAGAAAATTTGTCCTTCTGCATGTTCTTGGACTCCATTTGTGAGAGCTGCAGAGCAGTTTGGGATAATATCAGCTTCTATTATTTAGCTGTATAAAATACCTTGAAGGCAAATAGCGCATCTATAAATTAAGCTTCTGAAGTGTCGGTCAGGTTGCTTGGGTTTTTTTTTGACAGTGAGATTATTGACGATGTAAAGTGATAGTTCTGCTCTTGAAAAGCTCATTCTCCTAGCACAAATCACAGCGTTGCCAGGATTTATTGAACTGCCTGATGGAGAGGTACCATACAAGCTACTATTAGTCCATTTCCTCAGCCTTGCCGTCAGGAGGCTTTAAATAATTGTATTTGAAAGAAATGTCAGAATGACAGAATTGGGTGCGGAAGGCCATAGATATTCCCTCTCCTCTCCCCCGGGCTCGCTGGTTCTCTCTATTCTTTGATAATTGGGGAGGGAGAGGCCTTCCCCCGCTGCCTGATTTGCAAGTTGGTAGACGGGGCCTGCTGCTTCAGGCAAAGGCTTGCGCGGGCCATGCCCAAGAAGCGGGAAGCCCCTCAGCCTCATGCGCCCCTGCGGGTTGGTTTGGGCAGTTAAGGATGCTCCTGCCGGGGGCAAGTTAGCCCCAGAGAGCTGAAGTAGCAGCTGTGGGATGAGCAGCACGTTGTGGGGCGCAGAGGTAGCACTGTGAGCCTTGGCGCCCCCTGGACAGGGCTGCTCATCACGAAGGAGGAGGCTTCTCACGAGTTCCTCTTCAGCTTGGCTCCTTGTGGCGTCTGTAGCTGAGGGGGACAAGCAGCTGAGGAGCTTTGGAAGCTGAAGTGGCAGATAATCGCACCCTCGAAAACAGCGTGCCGTGAGTCCATAGAGTCACACTGTGATTTTGGTCACAGTAGATGCCCAAAGGTTGTCCTGCTGACCCCTCAGAGCAGGGTCAGCTTGTGTTGCTCATGGCCTGGTCTGCTCAAGAGCTGGAAATCTCCAAGGATGGAGCTCCCACAGCCTCTGGGCAGAGGGTCTCTGGCCTGGTGGGTGGGAGAGGATGGTGTAAGTGTCCTCTTCCCACATGCGCAGGGTTGCTCGCAATGCGTGGCCCAGCATGCAGCTTCAGCACAAAGCGAAGCCCTGCTAACGCCTTCCACCGAGGCGCTACCGAGATGCGAGCGCTCCGGCTCGTGCTCGTGCCAGGAGGTGCCTCTGCGCTGCCCCTCGCGCTGCTCCTGCATGAGTTGGCTTGCTTCAGTTCTGTGTCGCTCTCGTGCAATAGATGTTGATGTTAATGGTGTGGGATAAACATAATGCAGGTCTTCAGCATGACCTAAGCGATGGCAGGGTCAGGACGGGGTTGTTCTCAGCTCTTCTTTGTCCTTCGCAGCGATGACATCGTTGTGACCTACCCCATTAATAAACCAGCAGGGTCAAACTGGCCGAATCGGTGGAGCTTCCGCCCCACGGAGGTTCATGTGTTAAGTGCGCTTAAATGCAGAGACAGCAGTTGATCCCCAAGGACATGAAATGGGGCTTTTAGGGCATCTCCTATTTATTATGAGCAATCAGAGAAGGGAGACATCTTGTTCACTGAGGAATGAAATGCGTGCAACCCTAGCAACTGGCCCGTGGAGTTTAATGGGGATAAAACTGTTAGAGTTCTCATGATTTTTACGATAAAATTCCATGGAAGATGAGAACCATCCTCTTGTTTTTCTAAATTCTTATATAGATGAGATGCATCTGCTTCATTCTCTAGGCTGGTTCACACATTGTAAGAGGTTTAGAATTTATTCATACAGTTCTGGCAGATTCTGGGATGAAGTTGCCCTTTACATAGCAAAATGAGGAGAAAAACAAGATGAACCTCAATCCTAGTGAAAAAATCCTTCCGGGTTGTTGTTGTTATTATTATTATTATTAAATGAAACTGACCCTTCACAGAGGTGGTTCCTCAGAATGGTCATTGGCTCCAGGGAGTGCTCAGCCCCCGTTTCTGTAGTAGAAATGGGGCTATCTGCTTTGATCCTATGTTCAGGGCCTCTAGGTTTGATACAGCCTCAAAAGAGAGGTCGCTTGTCCGGCATGGGAAACATCACTCCTCTTGGGTCAGGCAACTCAATTCCACTTTCTTTCTAATGTTGGTCTGAATTTCAAAATGATTTCAGTTTGGAAATGTGTCTGATAAGATTTCTGACTCCAGAGTCTTCCTCAGTAGCCTCCTTGTTATATTGGGGAGCTTGGGGCAGCAGTGAACCTGGAAACGCACATTTTTGAAAGCCTCCCCTGTTACGATGTGATTAGTCAGCACTGACTCGTGCTGCGTTTGCAGCCCCCTCGCTTTCCACCCATGCTCTCCGGCGTGAGGGAAATAACGTTAAATGGAGCTTTTCATTTAGTGCAGCGCTGTGTGGATGAGTCTGGAGAGCCCGGAGCGCTGCCCTGAGCCGCTCTCCGTGCCGTGCCGGCACAGCTTCCTCTTGGGGTGGTCCTGGGGCTAGATGCGCCCCGGCTCCCGTGCCAGGTGCTGCAGCTCCGGGGGAGCCGCTGCTGGGATGGAGACGGGAACGCAGATGGTTTGAGCTGTTGGTAATGGAGTCCGGCGCCCGGAGATCTCTCACGTCCCGCACTGGCCTGCAGCCACCCCAGGTAATGAATATTTGATTGCCACTGGGTGATGTAAAGTGAGTTGGTCATCTTGGGCGGCCCGGACAGACGTCTGAGTTAAATGGCAGCATCTTGAGATCCTAGGGAGGGCATTGCTGAAGTCAAGGGAGTGAACATGGAGGAAGAAGTGGGGGATGCGAACGGGGAGCTCTGACCTGTGAACGGCATCTCTAGGGCTGCGAGTGTAGAGTGAGACGGATGGGCTCTGTCTTCAGCCACGAATCTTTCTTGTCTTGGGTCATTGCACCAACATTAGGTGTTTATGGGACACAGTGCTCTGATGGAGAGCACTGCTCTCAAAGCTGAGAAACTTTTCTGGTTTCCAGCTTTTCATCAGCAGAATGCATTAAGTGAAGATCTCCGGGCGTTTCTCCCTGTTGCAAAGTGATTTGGACACATGAGATAGGAGGTTTAACTGCCTGCAGGATGTTCATCACGCACGAGTATCGCCATCACCTGACAAAAGCAGAGTGTGAGGAATGGGTAGATGGTCTCCTGTCACACAGAGGTAGCCTTAATTGGTCAAAAGATTTTTTTTTCTTTTCTCTTTTTAGGCAAAGTCAGATAATCTGGTTTACTTGACCTGGAGGTCCCTCCTTTCCTGCTCCTTGAGCAAGAAACTCAGCTGAACTTTTGGCTCAGGCTGCAGATCTTCCACTGCAGCATCTCTTACCTCAGATGCTTGGCTCTCAGCTCCCTTTGGCCCTTGGTTGCCCCCTTTGTATCAGGATAATTTAGCAGCAACCTCTCCAAAAACACAGTCCCTTGTACTGTAGCTGTATCTGGCTGGTAATATGTGCTGAATATAATACTCAATGCCTTATAGTGACGGTGCAGGGCGTTAGGCTGTTTCTCTAAAAATGGTATAATAATAAAAAGGTGAGAAGACAGAATGCTTTTAAAAGTATTCTACATTCATGTGTGCTTCCATTGCAAAAAGATCTTTATAACAAACTCCAAACGAATTAGCTTGATTCCTTGGCTGGTATGCTAGGTGTTATTGTGAATTAGCGGTGAAGTTCTAATGCTCCATTTAGAGCTTGCGGTTGTATTAGTGCTCGGCAGCAATGCTGGTATTATTTAGGCTTACAGATGCTGCCTATTTTGGTATAGATTTCAACACCCATGTGACTATTCAGCAAAATCTCAGCAGTTGTTGACACAGGAGTCAACAAGCCTGCAAGGGAGGAGGTAAAACTCGAGTATTTTGTTCCCTGGCCGGTGATCTCTGCTGCTGAAATGGGATCTCAGTTCCTTGACCCTGAAAACAGCAGCAACAACAGGAGAAGTAAATGCTGTAAACAGCTCTATAATGAAACCTCTCAGACAGCGTGCCAGCGTGTGCTGATCTTTCGCCTTCACTTGCTGCTATGACAAATTGGGTTGACCTTTCCCTGCTAGCGTCTTGCAAAATAAACCTGAAGCCAGCTCACCTCTGGAGAGAGCCAAGGGGAATTAGGTACCCAGCGCTATTGAAATCTAGCTGGTGACGGACAGTGAATTAACTCTCACAGACCTTCCAGATTGCCACCCTGTATAAATTATACCTGCTTGGAAGGCGGTGGGAATACCTGGGTTGATGGTGTAGGGATATGATTTACCCAAATGATAGTGCAGTATTGATTTGGAATTTCAAGTGTATTTTCTGTGAATTAGGCTAGAAAGGCACCAGTGTGAGAATTACTAGCGAAAGCCCCTAAGTGGAGTTTAAGGAATTGCCAATCTCTGTTTTATGGCTCTCTCCCAAAGATGCTGGGCCCAGGGCAGCACTCAGCAATGATTGAGGCCCCTGCCATGGTCTCCTTCATCACGAGACGTATTTCTTATCTGGCGGGTGCAGGTTCCAAGGTCTCAGTCCCTCCTGGTTTAGGGTTTTTGGCTGCCGGGCGCCTTTCTGTCATTCTCTAGGTTTCTGTCCCCCCCAGCCATTTGCAGCATTACCCCAGGCAGGTTCCAAGCAGTGGAGAAGCCTGGAAG
>NW_010577533.1:0-38469 GCF_000705375.1 Tinamus guttatus | reverse complement strand
GACATCAGCCTCTAAAAAGGCTTCTGGCAGTACTTGCCATTTCTCTCTTCTGCACTTGTTTTCAGATATACCTATTTCCTGCCTGATCTTCTCATGCACAGTGTGCAGCACTGTAGTTTCTCCTCCCTTGAACAAGAGTCCTGTATGCTCAGCTCCTGCCTCTCATTTCACTGCACCTTGGGCCACATCCCAGAGGCTCCTAGGGCACAGAATGGCTGTTTTCCTCCTTCCAGACCAGTCACCACTATGAGCGTCACCACCGTAGCCCTGGGGATGCACCTCTGACTGTCACTTATCATACTTCATGAAGCTTAAAATTCAGAGCTCCGAGTAATTGGAAGGGCTGTAAGAGGCAAGTTTCCCAGGTGCAGCACTGTAATGACTATTCCTGTGTTACTCAGTCTTCAAATTCATCCCCCTCTTGCCTGGCTAGGTCATGTGTTGGAGGCAGATTTTCTGAGGAACATCTGGGCAAAAGAGAGTAGAGCGAGTTGCCAGCTAGAAAATGTGCATTACATTGTTACATTACCCAAACCTGTTAGTACTGCTTAGTTGCACTGTGTATTTTCATCAACATTCAGAGAGAGTTTATTTGCAAACTTGTCTTGAGACAACTTGGAGGAGATGTTCAATGAACGATCTTTTCTCAATTCACCTCTCCTCCTCAGACATTTTAGAGTCAAAGGAAGCCTGAAGCAATACTACTTAATGATCTCACATTTTGCAAACTAAACAGGGTCAAGGCTGGGACATATTTGATTGGAGAAACCTTCCAGGAAAATCCAGCAACCCCCAGGAGGTGACATGAGAATTTCAGGACTGAACCAATGTCACTGGGTACGGGTATTGCTGATCTGCTGCTTTTTTAGACAAAAGGTAGGAGAACTCACCTAGGTAACACACTCTCTTACATATGTGGGTATTCAATGATATATTTGTAATGGCAACTCACTCTACCTAATGGGAAAGCTTTCAGGCTTCCCTTAGGTCATTAGTCACAAAGTTTCCATCTAACCCAGCAAGGGGACCAGATTATTTAAATGTTAATATGGAGAGAGGTGACCATAAAGGAACTATTCACAGCCAGTAACGGAACTGTTCACAGTCAGTGCATTCTATTTGCTTGAAACCGCTGCAGGGTTTGAAGTGAAATTATCCCCACACATATCTAGAGTGCAAATAGCTGGAATAGAAAAATGGCAGAGTATTTCTTATGCCAGTGACAAACCCTTTCAAAGGAAAGGACTTATCGGAGGCCTTATCAACATTCCGGCTCATGCTTCCTGAAGAGACAGAGTGTCATTTGGGGCTTGTTGAATTGTTGCTATTTTGAACACTTCAAAAGAAGGAAAGCTGAAATCTGAGCAGTCATAGTCTGATTACACTAGTTTCTCCTGAAATGTTAAGTATATATAATAATGCCTTTTCCTTATGGAGCCTAAACTGATAATAGTCTTGCTGTTAAAATGCTGCCATACTGTGCAGGGGAAGCAGCAGATGCTTTCTGCTAGGTGGTATAATTTTTGTCAGTTCAATTTCTGTAAAGGTGATGGGCTCTTCAAAGTGTTATATCTGGGAGGCACCATCCCTAGTTTGAATATTTTCTACTGATGAAAAAATGCCAATGCCATTTGGGATCCAAGCACAGAGAGGTGCTTGTATGATGAAGAATAAATTTTCCTCTCCATGTTCCTTTGCTCATCTGGTCGTCTTTGAGGGAAACATCACTGCCAATCTCCAGCTTACACAAGAGAAATTCAGTCAGGGTTCTGCCACTTTCTTTTCACCTCCCATAGTTACCTCTGACATGGAAGGGGACATTACCTATTACTCTCTGCCAGTGTGTGTTCAACACTCTTCCCATGAATCTTTTTTCTTTTCTAGTTTGTCGACATACCCACTGCTTAGTTTAATCCTCTATTTCCTTTCTACAAGGAAAGGCTTCCTAAATGCATATATGTGTGTAAAGTGGATACAGACTTCAGTTTTACAATCATTCCTTGCTCATTTGCCCTCAAATTCAACTACTGAAGTTTTGAAAGTTCTCTGGAGTTGGCTTGATATGAAAGACATAAGGCAAATTAACCCGGTTGGTATTGCAAGTTTTGGAGATTATTGAGCAGCAGCATACTTTAGTGAATTGCATTTATCACTTTATATTGCCTTGCATGAGTAAAATATGCCTGTAAAGATTCATTAAATCTTTAATGTTTGAAATCTTGTGGTGGTGCTCATGTAGCAAAATTGAAAAGCTGTCCTTCAACTGAAAATCAACACTTTTTCACAAAAATTGGATTTCCTCCAACAAAACAGCAAGATTTTCTGGGAAAATATTATTGAAAATATTCTTAACATATAAGAGGAACACTCAGTAGTATATTAGAATTAACATGTGTTCATGTGATTAAAATCTGTGATCTCTGTTCTCAGTGCACGATTTTAATTCTGAAGAAGGCCTTCAAGATTGAGCCTTGCAATGCATGTATGTGGGCAGAGTTAAGGTTACTGAAGCAACTCTTACAGCCATACGTCCACTTGTTCTTTCACTTTGCATTTCAGAGCTAGAACTGAAATGTCCTTAGTCTCCCAGAGCTTCTGTCTTCCTTCTGCAAAGGAGATAGGAAGGGAGATATTTCAGGCCTTCCAGAGTATGCCATACTGGGGATCTCAACCATAAGGAATCCATATTACAGAGATGATATGGAAATCCAAGCCAGCCTTGTTCTCTTATAGTTAGATATGGTAGGAATGAGTTTGTTATGAATTTCATGGCTGTCCTTCCACAGCTATTTTGCGAGATATACAAGTTCATTAGTGCATCAATAATTTATTCCACCATTCCTAGTGATGAAATCCCTTGCTGACATGTTGATGAAACTCTGCTCAGCTGGAGAGTCTAATTAAGTGCACAGCAGTTTATAAAGCTGGCTAAATTCAGACACAATCCACGCCAAAACAGAGAAGTCTATCACCAGTACAGGAAGCCAGACTTTCTTTAAGTGAGATAATCAAAAATAAAAATGAAAAAAAAATGAAATGTTAAGTGTGTATATTTTATATCTATATTTGTAAATACATATATTCGTATATGAAGAAGAAAACTGAAATAATGTAAATGTGATATTGAGCAATGATAAATCCCTTGGAATTTGCTTGAACAATAGGGATTAAATAGCACTTTGTGTTTTCCAGAAAGTTCGGTCTTGTTTGGCAAACTTCTAAACCATGAAAGAATAGCCTTGAATTCCAGCCAAATCCTTTCTCTATTGAGTTCACAGAGGCCCTTATTTCTGAATCAGTGCATAACATTATTGTCATGTGTCCTTATGATAATAGTTTTGTAACCCCTTTTGACTGAAAAATTAGTGAAATTGCCCATGTCTTGATCAACTGATGAATAATCAAATATCACCTAATATTCAGTTACTTCATACAGACAGACTCCTCATTAGGACTGAATTACAGAGCTGAGGCATGTAGTTTTCTTTTCTCAGCTATCACAAACCTGAGGTTTTCCTGTTGGCCTTGCTGCCTTGCCCTGTATTGTTGGTTTTGGCTATCTGGGTCACAAACCTGAGGTTTTCCTGTTGGCCATATCCATTTCCTTGCTGCCTTGCCCTGTATTGTTGTTTTTGGCTATCTGGAGAGGTGGGAGGGGGGCAGACAAAATGGCCATCGATTTAACACAGTTGAAATCCAAGTTGCTCTCGAAAAACACGTGTACTACTTTTTCTCCCACTCCAGACTGTTTGCTCCCTCAGCCCCTTTTTCAGAGCTATTGCCTGTGTAGATGAGCCAGATGTGGGAATGTCTCTAGCTGAAAACTAACTTTGGAAGAAATAGTCTGCACGTTCATGAATCCCCTGATCCATATGATGGCACAGCAAGGCCTGGAGCAAAGCAAGAGGCAGGAATACACAGCCAGGTGCAGTAAAACAATCTTTGTAAGCAGCTGCGCTGACTTAGATTAGGCTTCAAGCAATCTCAAGCCATCCTATCACTTACTAGAAATATATGCAGTACCTAACACAACTTTATGCTAGTCTTCTGTGTAATCTCATAACAAAGACAGAGGAAAGATGAAGTATTCTCTGATGCAAAGAGCATAGTTTCAAAAGTCCTTCTGCATCTGAAATTCATATTGATATAGAAATGGCTCACTTTGGTGATATCTATATTGAGATGTTCTCTGTTAGAAGTAGCTTTCATAGGAGCCTGTGCTTAGAAATGTTTCATGAGGAGAAAAAAGTTGCTCAAGCTGGAGATAACACCCTGAAAATCTTGGTTGTGGATTATTAAATATCACCTGTCAGTTTTGCAAATCCTCCAGAGATTCTTTTTTTTTTTTTACTTTTAAATCTTATTAACATTAATAAGGTTATTTGGATGTGCTAAATTTGGTTCTTTTTTGTAATTTCACAGTAGCATTCTGGGACCATAATTATTTTTTTAATAATATATTTCAAGCACCTTTCCAGCACTTCTTTCTAGTAAAGTCTAGAGCTCAGAGAAAATTGTTGTTGTTGTTGAAAAGTGAAGTTCTGTGGTTTTTCTTAGCATAAACCATTTCTAATTCTTGCATTGTACTTAATGTAAGCAAGCTGGAATGAATGATTGACAATATAATCATTTGGTCATAGTTATTATAGAACAATAAAGATTTTGCTTTCTTTTTAGTTCTTTATCTGCAAAGTAGGGATACAGTTTCTGTCTCAGAGCAGAGTTATGAAGATTTTCTGGTTAAATCCTTGGACTGTATTTTGTTGGAGAAGAGAAGTATATAATTATTAAATGTTCCAATTATGGACAGCTGACATTGTGCCACATCCTTGGAGTACTGTTCACATTTTTTTTTTCCTGGATTCTGATAATCTGAATGATACAGTTTATTTGAGTGTAATGCATCAACCACCAAAGAACAAGTGTTATATTTTGGTAGCACAAATACTGATACTCCAGTCCTCAAGCAGTCCTCAAGTCTCCTGTCTCATATATTATATGCATCTGCCATGTAATATTTTATTTGTTTACTTCTAATACACAATGTGCCTTTATCGTTTTATAAGGAAAAACTGACAAAAAATCAGCCATCTAAAAGCATCCTACTATAATTGTTTTTAATCTCAGAAAAGTTCTTGTATGTTTTTTCTTGTTTCTGTGGCCTAGATTGTGATTTTGTGTTACTGCCAATTGCCTTTAGAGCCTAGAGATACTTATATGATGAAATTTCAGGTATGCTTTTAAAACATTTTTCCAATGTTGAAGTGTCTAATAAAAGCTCATCACTTATTAATTGGAAACTAGTTTTAGTGCATGCACTCCACCACAGAACATAGCAAAACTGAGTCATTGAAAGTTCTGGTACAAGAAAGGCAGTCTCATTTTTCATAATGATACGATGGCTTCAGGCCACAACACTTCACACTTTCTGGTTGTAACAACCACTCTTAATGAGCACTGTCATTTTGAGTGTGTTGCAATGAATTGATTTCATTTGCCTAGGTTTCTAAGCAAAATATGCATCAGCCCAAGTGCAAACAGCCCCAACTCTGGTAGAGCAAAACTGGAAAGACTAGTGGCCTAGAAATGGCTAATGCACCTCACATTAAGTTTTGTGAATATAAACTGAAAAAATTCTGGAGATGTCCTGTGTGACTCGGTCCACTCCAATACCCTCTACTGCATGTTGTGTTCTGATTTTTGCTCCACAGTTTATGTTCTCCCTTAGCCTCCTGTATCTTGCTGAATTTGCCCCTTTTTGTCCTTTCCTACGGTGGGTGAGCACCCACCATGTAAACAGGGCTGACTGCTTGCTGTGGCAGCCGGATTTTGTGGTGAAGTTGACGTTTATGTAGTATATTAGGGGTCTCCTATACTCAGATTCTGTAAGATTTTAGGAGTCACTCTGAGAAGTAAGTTCTGATGATGGTGCCAGATGGGGACCCTCTGAGGGGTGGCCTTGCACATGTACCATTTGCTTTCACTGCACACAGAGCATATTGCATCCAAGCTACATGACCACATCTTCTTCAAAACTTGCCCTGATAATTTTTGGATCAAAAAAAAAAAAAAGTTTAAAAGAACAGATGCTCCTGAATTAGATTGCTAGTTATTGGTGTGTTGTAGCTCTAGGTGAGGCTCTGGGTGTGGGCTTGAATGCTAGAAAGTATTCCCTTGAATTCTTTGTAGCTTCAAGTGCTCTTTGAGATGACAGAGTTTTAATTTTAGGCCAGCTCTATGTAGTTTGAAGAGATCTTTCTCTATCACCAGTTTGATTCCAGCCATTGCTGCATTATCATGGCTTTCTGTAACCACTCCTTGCACTTCTTGTCCCCAAAACTAGGGCACTTTGGCTGTGTTTCTGAAAATACTTTTGACTGTCAGAAATAAAGCCTGTAGGCATTGATCCGACAAGTCTCTAAAAGACATGCTTAAGGTATGAATCTTATGATGTTAGTCATTCCAGTCTCTCATTTTGAATATGTTTACTAAGATGCATTGGAAGTTCCATGAATAGCTAAACTTCCCAGCTCCAGAATGTAGGAAAATCTTTATTTGCCAAGACATTCAATCCACCTTCCCTCCTATCCCTCATCCTGCATCTGCAAAACCAACACCCCAGATTTCTTACACCCCACATGAGGTCTGTCACTGCATTTTTTTCACACCTTTCTCACTCTTTACCTCTCCAAAATCTGTCCTTGCCTCACCTCTATTTTTCTTATGCTCAGAAGACATTACTGTTTCTGCATGTATTCTAGGACTCCAACATTATGTCTCTCATCCAGCTTATCACTTCTCTGCTGCCCACCTTGGAAGTGTGCCCAGCTTTCTAGTCCTTAGGTCACAGTCTTGACAAAGTTCATTTGCATTGGGCAGCAGGAGAAATGCAAGACACAGAAGCTTTTGCCTCCCTTGGGAGCAAGTTGCCACAAACCAGCTGACAGCAGTGTCTTGTTCCTGCTTGAGGCAGTGGCTCCCAGCTCCTGAACTTTTCACTTTATTTATTTCCATACATATTTCTGTTGAAAATTAATGCCTATCACACTCCAGTATACTACGACACGCAGTGAGAAAATAGGTAAGCAAATCACAAACTATTCCTGAGCCATGTCTTGACCATGAATATTAGAACCAATAAAGAGAATTTACCAACCCAATCTCCAAATTGGAGAAAAAGTCACCAGTATTATCTAAAGTTTCAGGAAGGGTTTTAATGTATTGTTTATCTCCTGAAGACACAAAGGGATGTCTTTCTCTCTCTTTAAATTCTGCCAGAAGTACAGCAGGGATGAATCTGTTCCATAAAAACAAAATTACACAAAAGAAAATTAAACTGATAAAAAAGAGAGAGACTACAATATAAATAGAAAACAATTGGCAAAAGAGAAAACAACTCCCTTTCCTTATTGCTATGCGTGCAGAATCAGTGTCTTATTCATTTGTTAAACTTTCACAGCACTGGGAATCTCAAATGCTAATTTTCTTCATAATGAAAGTGCCCTTTTTAAAGGGATGAATATGATGCTCTGGGTGTGGGCAGGAGCTAGCAACTGTGTCTGGGGTGATGGTTGTGTATCCTAGTCTGCTGGACATCTTTGCCTTATTATTGCTCCTACTTTTTGTGTTCTGGCTTGGAAAGGTGCCTACTGACATGGAAAGAACATCTGGTAAAAAACCATCTATTGAAATGAGCTGTGACAGAATTTTGATGCTGCTATGTCATTATTATATTTGGCAGTGCTGTAAATCTTTTTCTCAGGAACAAAACCCTTTGTCTCAGAGATGAAGTAGTGTCCATATGGAAAGGAGAGCAGTGCTCTCCTTTCTCCCTCATGGGAAGTGCAGTTGTGAGCTGTTCTGTTGTGCTTCTCCATGAGACAGCAGACTTCATGTCCCAGGAGGCAACGTGACCTGGTGGCACCCTCAGGGTACCACTGTCATCTGCCTTCCTCTGGATCTGATGATCTGATGAATTACAGGACATGTTGTCCACACAGGGAGATACTGGCAAAAGAGGTAATGCAGCAGCGTTATTTAATTGCAATAATAGGAGCTTCCAATGAAGAAAAGAATGTCCTTCATGTTTCTGTGAAAAATGTAGAGCTGAAGTTTTGCAAGTGACAGACAGAAAGACCTGTGAACTATGATGAAAAGCCTTGCTTCAAGGTCTCAATGTGGGTAAGTACACAGCTGAGCCCGATATGACTACAATTTCATCACCCATAATAGAAATAATTAGCTGTAGTGTTTTGTTTGCAGAAGTTTTCTTTAGCTGCTGAGCTATTTTTTAGTGCCACAGTATTCGTACAAGCAAAACATAGCTCTCCAGGCCTTTTGAAAAAGTAGGCCATTTAAGCAGGCAAACATCATAGGGTAACCTTAACTATTGGTAAGAAGATGTACCAGAAATTATGTTCATGGCCATACTTGCAAGACTCTCTGGTGCTAATAATAATAATAATAAAAGAAGATATCATGCCATTGACAAATAGAAACAATTTTATATCTAATAGGATTTAAGTAATAAAGGCTGAAGGGCTGCAACAGCTGCAAAGAGATTAGATACGTTATGTTTTCTCAGTGTAATAAAACTTGTCAAATAAAGCTGAATAAAATCTCCTTATCTGTGTCTCTGGCTTATTTTTCCTGCAGCCTCTTTCCTTTAGCTGATTGCAAGAATCACCATTTCTCTGGAATGGTTACACACACGACAGTTCAATTAGAGTCAAGTTAGTGAAAGTTATTGCAGGATTTGTTTTTTGGTTGGCTTTTTCTCTTTTCTTTTTTTATTTTCTCTTTTCTTTTTTATTTTCTCTTTTCTCTCTTTTTTATTTTCTCTTTTCTCTCTTTTTTATTTTCTCTTTTCCTTTTTTCTTTTTCCGAAGGACAGTTGCAGTATTTGGAAGGTATGTTGTAGACCAAAGGAAAAAACACACAGCCAGTGTGTTACCAGCCTCACTGGTCCTCTCTGAACAACTGGGCTGGCATGTGTATACCACTGTAATACTATTAAATTCTGCGGTTCAGAATAGAGATCTCCAAAACCTGCCTCCATGCAACCCTGCGCCATGGACTAGATGATCTCCAAGATCCTTTTCAGCCTCAACCGTTCTGTGGTTCTGTGTGATTCTGTGAAATATGAAACCTAGCCAAAAGCAAGGCAACCTATCCATGTTTCTCTAGTAATGCTCAGCTCTGCCTGGGCCACTCCAACATGTTCCTCTGTGGGGGTCCCTGTTCTCTCCTCTCTCCTTGCACCTCTCACGTCACTTCTGAGCCCTGCCTGGAGTCGTTTTCCATTTCTCTGCTCACCCTGCCTGCTTTTCTCCCTAGCTAGGAAGGAAAGCATTGCCTTCCTTGGACTGGTGTGCGACTGTTTGCTGAGAGCTTTAAGATCCACAGATGGCATTTGCTTTCACAATTGTGAGTTGTTATTATTGCTGTTAATAAGATGTGACAGGCTGACATTTTACTAACCTTTCCGTGAAATCCAAGGCCAAAATTTTGTCTAGGCTGCAAACTTGCTGGGTTTGCCATGTGTTCCGTCCTTCCATCCAGACTGGTTGTTTTGAACTTGTGTGCATGTCTCATTTAAATTGTATGAGTGTCTAAAGCAGAGAGGTTGTCTTAAATACTGAGTGGGCAGAGCAAATGATGGTGCATGCCAAAACAGCACTGCTGTTGCCTTCAGCACATATTTGAACAAAGCATATTATCTTTCAAGGTAAACTAGTGTAGCTAGTAGGAGAAGCCAAGGGATCAGTCCAAGCTGATGTTGTACATGAAGACATAAACATCATCCATAAATCAATAAGCATTGATTTAGGTAAATGAGAGATTTGCCCTCAGGTTAAAAAAAAAAAAAAAGAAATGGTTAATTATTTATTTGTCTATATTCGAAATGCTACATGCCAGATTTATGCAGACATATATCCAATATTATTTAAAATTTAAGCTTGTTTGGTGAGGGCCCACAAACCCACCATTTAACATCTTTCAGATTAATACTTTTACCATACATTTTTCTCCTCAAGAGAGAAAGCCAAGGAAGTCAAAGCATGATGATAGTATGGTAACAAGTTGGGAAAAGATACTGAAACCCACTGATGGTGCTAAAACCACTGTCAAAATCTACAATATAGCTGTATCTGAAATAATTTCTGACAACTGATTTAAATATAATTGTTCTTCAAGGTGGGGGGGTGAAAAGAAATTCATATATGAATTTAGTTTAATAATTTAATTTAGTCTTAACTGTAATTTCATGGAACTGTGAAGACACTGGGAAAATGTGGGTGGGTTTACACCCTCCATCATCCTGCTGGGAAGTGCAGCAGTCAACCCTCAGCAAATTGAAGTCCTAGAGGCTGTAAACTGCTTTAGCTAGGTGGCTTCCTGGCCATTTCTTGAATTAATCTACCAAGAAGTCCTTCTTTGGGCTGATTGCAGGTGTACCCAGGCTGGACTAATAGTGCTGGTGTAGTTGCCTGCCTCAGGTGCAGTGAGGGAAAGGTGCCTTTTTGTAGGATGACTTTCTCTGGATCTGGGGAGTCTAGAGCAGCTACGCCCAGACAGCTCTCCATAGGTGGTGATAAGCACATAGCACATGACACCTCAATGTGTGATCACAACTGCAAACCAGGTGTCTGCCACGGCGAGAGTTCAGAGAGAGCAGGCCCATTCTGGAGCATGCACTGTGTCATGCTCCCCTCCATACATTTTCATGGAAAAGCCTGAGCACACAGCTCTGTGGAGCTGGGAAACAGGAATGTGGAGCCCAAGAGAGAGAAATCCTTTAGCATGCTGAGGATGCAGCCAATGTCTTGCATGTGTCTAGGGCTACTTTGTGGTGGCCATAGCGCCTGGAGCAGTCAAGGGATCTACATGAGCAGAGCAGGAGTGTGGGCTCTGTTCCCTAACGCCCCACTCCTCTACTGCTATATTGCTATTCCCACCCCTGCTACTGCTTCAGTATGATGTTTCTTTGCTTATAAAGGGAGGAAATGTAATGGGAAATAGCCTTTACAGGGTTAAATCAAGAACTACTTAACTAATTTTTAATGAAGTTTCAGTCTTTGTCCAGTTGAAGTTGTGAGCAATTTCTTGAAATGGCTAGTATTGTGCTAGCAGTTGGATAGGTAGTTGGGATGTAAACCCCCCTAAAATATTTTAGAACATGCACCTCCTTTGCAGTTGGTTGTTCTTAATGGCTCAGGAATAAGTAAAGGCAAGGAAGAAGCTTAGTTAAATCATTCCTTTCTCTAGTTTGGTCAGAGAGCTTCTTTAAAATTTCCAGTGGAGTCCAGGTTTGAAAAGGTACCTGAAAGGCATAGCCCTCCAGATGCAAAACTTCTTCTGCTAGTAGGGAGCAAGATTTTTCTTTCCAGGAAAATGAATAGGAGTCAAGAGAGCATAAAAAAATGGAGAATTAGATCCCTCTAGTTAAATTTTGCCACCTTCCTTCTGCCTGCAAGATTCTGAAAAAATCCTATGCACAAGCAGGTACTTACTTTCACACTTGTCAGAAGTTCATATTTTAATGTTAGTTTCTTTCTGTTTTGTTTGGGCCCTTCTTCCTTTGTTGGTAAAGGTTTGATGAAAGCTAGCATGACAGGAAATGCTTGGATTCAGGCTGTGGGTAGTTTGCTGCCACCAAAGTCCTTTGAACCTTAAAGTTCATCCTTATCACTGTTATTGAATACAATGTTGTCAGATTACTTTATGGCATTGGTTTTCACACATGATTGGCAGATGTAACAAGCAGATAGGTAAGAAAGTTAACTTGTTGCAGGACAATGGATGTGCACATTAGAAGATTTTTGAAATGCAGAATGTTACTGAAAGTCATAACCTGATATTAATGGTAGAGCTGGCTGCAAACCACTCAGTGCACAGAACTTTTATTAAAATGAACTTATTTATTTAATTTGTTTACTGTTTTACTAGGTCAGTATGCTTTTACTCGAGGTACTCCTTGTACACTAGGAGCCCCCAGGATACTGGAACCAATTAAAAGTACTGATATTCTTGCTTCCACATTAAGACAGACAAAGAATTGATAGAAATTGTAAGTTCATTGTGCATGTGGGAAACAGTTACTGTTTCCATACCACGTTCAGGCATGTATTGGGCCTGAAAGGGTATGGAAGGGCATAATACAAGATTTAGTCTAAACTCTGCTGTTGATTCCCACTAGCATATTTTATTGGAATTGTTCTGCTTTTCCTGGAAACTTTCACAGACTGGTGGGGAGCTACTGAAATGTGTCCCTAGCAGGTCAAACAGGTGGGATTTTGAATGACAAAGTTCAGTGTAACTGTGGCTGTTGGTTGTGACTGTCCTTGCACCAGGTCCTAGCTCATATATATGCTCATGCTTTCGATCATTCGTTGTGCCTTTTGGTACTGCCAGACCTTGGGGGAGTCTCAGGATCCCTGCTTTTCACAAGCCGTGCTGTGCTTGCAGGTTTCACCAAACTGAATATGAAGTGTGATTTGTATCCCCTAAATGGACCTGTATGAAATGCTGTGTGATGGTGGTTAGGGAGAAGGGGAAGGAAGGAGGATCATATGGCTCACTGCTTTAGACTCCTGATCTGCCTTGGCTTCTGCTGAACGTGCTTTGCCGTGTGGCCCTGTTCATGGGCTCTTTTCATGGGCTCCAGTGTGGAGTTATGAGTAGCTTTTCCTGACTTAAAGCAGCCAGAGGCATTGTGCTACAAATACATTGTGCTACGGGCTTTCTGGGTCCCAGCTTGGCATTTCTGATTTTGCTCTGCTGCTTTATTCTCCCTAGTGAATCACCAGTCCTTAAGTAAATGAGATACAGGTAAATATCCGCACTGCATCCTTTAGGATTAGTCCGACAAGCTCATGAAGCCCAAATGATTTACAAAACAGCTAAGTGTTCATCTGCTATGTGCGCAAGGTCCAAAAAACATATTATAGATGACAACCGCATGATAGTTACACTGCTGTCTTACCTGCTCTTATCCCAGTGATGAATCTCCCCAAGATTTTTGACTGAGCAAAGAGGATTACTCAGATTACTTTCAGGGTGAGCTTTTAGTCTGGGTTACCCTGTTTTTCCAGTGTTGCTTCAATCTCTGTCTCTTCCCATTGCAACTTTAGGAAAATAAAGAATTCTGACTTCCTTTGTTTCACCAGCTTTTCCCAAACACAGTTAAATAGCTGCAGTGTTTCTCTGCAAATTAACTGTGTTTCAGAGATATGTGCTGGTTTTAATGCTAGCTATGCTGCAGGTTTCACAGTTCACTACAGTGTTTCACTGTTGCTCCAGATAGAGAACTAGCAATGTTTTTGATTAATATTACTGGTGTTTGCCATCTGTGCTGAGAGAGAGGCTGAACTCCACTATGCTAAATGCAATAGGTGCATCTAATGAGAGACCACCTCCATAGTCAACTGGCAAACATTTATCTCACCTAACTTCAGTTATCTACAGGATACATACCTAATTTGACCTTCTTGTCCAAGTTTCCTGCATAGTTACAGAAGAGAGTCAGGGAGAGAGTGCTAATGTCCTAGACAGATACCCTAGACTTCTATCTCAACCTCGGATGAATTGGTTTCAGAATATAATCTCTCTGTGCTGATTCTTATGGAAGCTGAGGTGACTGATATGGATTAGATACCCACATTTTAGATTGTTGATTTCCTTATTTCACTGCGTTTGGTAGATTCAGGTATTCTTTTCTAGACAAATGGGGAAGAAATGGGCAAGCCATCATTCCATGCTGCATTATACCAGGTACCACGACTATCAGATACCCACATCTGTCTTCATTCCCTGTGTACCCACAGTGGATGCAAGAACAAGAAATTGGGTTATGATTCTTACTCACTTGTCATTCCCTCAAGTAGCAGATTGATAAATCACCACAAATTAGATACTCAAGTATAATAAATAAATATAACTGATTCATTATATGAGAAACTATAATGAATTGGTTCTTTCATTTGTGTTTTTCTAATACTTACACACAAATAAATATAGAATGTCCGATTTTAATTGTCATGTTGAAAGCACTACATCACTGTTGATTGTCTTTTAATTGAACTGTATATCCTCCAACAGCACTGTAATATTACCACTTTCTTTTGACCCTATGGAAATATAATCAGAAAAGCAACAACACTCAGAGGCTTAAGGTGAGATTGTCTTCCTTTCACCCAGGCAGCCAGAGCTGCTCATCATGTTAATCGATGCTGTTTCCAAAGAAAAAGCCATCTATTTCCAGCAGCAAATGTTAAATTCTTCAATCTTGAATAAAGTTGCCCTGAAGGCACATCCACACTCCATTCTCCACTTCTTACACCCCCTACACTGCTCAATAATACAACTGTCATGGGCTTTATAGCCCTTTCGCCCTCTGGCTTTATAGTTGTTCTTCCCACCTATCCTTCTTGTGCACAGTTATCCTGCTCAAGACTGACATGGTTGCAATGAGAAATACAGAGGGGGTGTTGCACTCTTTTGGCTGGGGAGATGCTACCATGTGTATCATGTTGGTTGCTTCCATGCTGCAGAGTCCAAGCACTTGATATTAAAAATGTTGACGTATTACAGAAAAATTTCTTAACAGTGAGGATGACAGAGCACTGGAACAGGCTGCCCAGAGAGGTTGTGGAGTCTCCTTCTCTGGAGATCTTCAAAACCCGCTTGGACGCAGTCCTGTGCCACGTGCTTTAGGTGACCCTGTGTGTGCAGGGGGGTTGGACTAGATGATCTCTAGAGGTCCCTTCCAACCCTAAGCATTCTATGATTCTATGATTCTATGATGTTATTTCATATTACTTACAAATAACCAATGGGAGGATTAGACTGAAATCTGTAGTCTACCACCAGGAGAGGCTCAGTAAATTGAATTTGACACCACAGTGTGGAATTTGGTCTTGGCCAGTGTCTGAGATGGCCCTTTCCTCCACCATGTGCTTAGAGACAGTAGCAGTTGTAATGATCCTTATGTATCTGTTGTGAGGTTTTGTGGTTCCTGTCGCAGGGTCTGCTGTGCCATCTCACTGTGAGAGCACAGGGCTGCTCCCTTCCCCAAAGAGCTTCTCCTTGTCTTGGAGCTGTGACATGGCAGGAAGAGCCAGTCTGCTCCATGCAAGGAGCAACCGCTGGAAACCAGGAGCTGCCATTTGCTGGTGGGCTGGTTCCTTTCCATAGCAGAGCATTTGAAGGAAGGATTTGACGGTGAAACATTTCACTCACAGAAAGAACCAAAATATAACTCTTTTCCTAGCTTTTCAGCTTAAAGTCTGGTTTAAGGAACTGTAAAGAGGATCAAACCAGAGGTGCTTGTCTTGTGTGAAATGATGCAGCTTCTCAGTAACCAATGGAGACAAATCTGTCTCCATCATCTCTGGAAGCAGTCAAGCAGCAAGACCATGGAAAACCAGAATGAGCAAGTCTTGAAATAGAGCTTTTTTTCCAATATAATTATGTATTTTATGAAAATGAACAACTTTTTTTTTTTTTGAATTTGCATATTTTCCTTGTAAAAAGTCCTCTGCACACCTTTTCGCTGTTTACAAAGGAAGGATTCCTTCCAAGTATTTGCGATGTTTGTCAAACACGTGATAAACACAGGTTAGAAGACACTGAGACTTCAACATTGCATGTGCTCTTTTCCTCCCCCCTCGCTCCTTCTTGTTTTGTTTGTTTTGGATTCTTTGACCTTCTAGTTTCTATGCTCCCTGACCCAGAACATCAAGAAACAAATCAAATCTCCACAGGGGAAAGGTGCTGGTTTTAAAACATACTTTGTTTTTTTAATGCAACAGCAGCACAAAGTCAAAGCATTTTTGACACAAATAACCTTAGTCTTTAACCTACAGCATTGCTTTATGTAATATTCAGTAGTCTTGCCAACACATCAGGGAAAAATACATTCCTAGATTTTTCTTCTTTGGGGTAAATAAGAAAACACTTGTCAAAGAAAAGTATTTTAATGTCAAAGTTATGTGTTTTTTCCTCCTTCATCTCCTCTAGTTCATATGCTTTAGGAAGATGTTTGGTTCTAGGTTTTGGAGCATAAATGCACAGTATTCTGAAGTTATTTTTATTTTTTTAAAAAAGGAGTATCAATAGCTGCAAAAGAGTTTCTGGGGGACTATACTTGCAAAATGCATAAGTCAAGTTGATCTGCAGAGTATGTATTATCAAGCACCACTTTTTTGGCATCTGCCATAACTACTCCATCAAGGCAAGCTAAAGTTGCTCTTGATGCAACTTGGTGATGTGTCAGAGCAGGGCTATGGTAGTGCCCTGCTCAGCGCAGGAGCTGTGCTGACTAGGGACCCTGCATGCATCTAAAAAATTTCCTATGTCATCTTGGGCAAGTTATTCAGGAGTGGCCCAGAGTCAGGGAATTTCATAGGTTCATAAGTCCAGAGAGAGACTGTCGTGATCAGTTAGTGTTTGTTTCCTACTGCTACCAGATTTCCCTGATTTAATTTTTGTTTAAGCTAAGCTCTGTCTTTAAGTAAAAATTGCATAAACCTGTCTTAACTTTAACATGCCCAGTCCATTCCCCTGGTTAATTACTATTCCTACTAAAGGAACTATAGTATTCTTGAGAAAGAACTATATCTGGAGTTTACATATTCTCTTTGCTGTATGATTGCATAAATAACAGCAGAGGAAACCAAATTTAATTTCTGACTCATTATTGCATGTACCTTACCAGTGCAGAAGTACCTGAGCTAGCTGGATGTGAGAGAGCCCAGACCCCAGTGTGGATTAATTGAATTCGCTGTTTATTAGCTCAGACACAGATTTAAATTGAGGCAGTTCAATTTTATTGGGCCTGGGTGATAACTCAGAGTGGAGCTGTGCTGAATGAGACCTACTTGGGTATCACAGGTGGATAGCTGGGGCCATCTCTGTCCTGGGAACCTGGGCACCACTTCATGTTTTCTCACAAGGCAGGACTCTGGGCTAAAAGCTAAAAATTCTAAATCAAGGTGGATTCAGATGAGATGTAGTTTGCAAGCCTCAGTGATCCATTAAAGCAGCTTTCATAAAGATAGTCCTATTAAGCCCAAATTAATCTACCCAAAATTTAGTCTTTTAGGACAGGGTTAATTAATTCCTTAATTCCTTCCATAGTCAATAGAAGGAGAAGTGAATCTAATAGTTTGTCTAAAATCTAGCAGGTTCTACATAGGATTTTTTCTTCTTCT
The DNA here is from genome assembly GCF_000705375.1 of Tinamus guttatus. Next base: position 21,256 of record NW_010577533.1, on the reverse strand, counting down.
TCTTCTTTTTTTTTTTTTTTTTTTCCAGGTGGCCAGGGATTTTCTTCCTACATTTTGTTTGTGATCCACATTGGACGTATTTTGCTTTTGTGACAGCTGTTGTCTGCAAGTAGAAGATCTGGATGAATCCAGCCTAGTGAGTAACTGCTGCAGCCAGTGGAACTTCGTCTGTGCTTGTGAATGCAGGAGAAGAGAAACAGGTTCCCTCTGTTGTATTTAGAGAAGCAACTTGGGTATCAGTTAACATCCAGTATTTGTATCACTGAAAGTCCCTGCTGCAGCTGATGAAAAGTACACTCTAGTTAAGTCTTGTTACCCTTTTGTTACATAGATCAGGACCATTTAGATTCAAAACAGCTCTGTTAGTTAAAGGGAGAGGGCAGGGGAGAAGAGAAAACTTAGCAGTGCGTGAAATGACATTTCAATGAGAAGCTTACCATTCAGCTGACAGCTGAAATCTGAATTTCAGGAAGATTGGGAGCTCAGAGTCACATGGACAGACCTTATGTAGTACATGGGCTTGAGTCCCTGAGCAATGAAGGGATGTGGACATTTCGATGTGACAGTTTGGGAGGCATCGGAGCCAAGCAGTGAGGGGAAATGCCCAAAGTAGGTGAATTTCCAAGGGATGCTGCCATACTGCATTGTGTGATACGAAGGCTTTTGAATGCATTCACATAAAGTAAATATATAAATAAATAAATGCGTCACTGTCACCAAGAGCCTTTTCTGATATTTTTCAGAGGAACGTGCCATGCTTTCCTTTTGAATAGCAATGCTTTCCAACACTGACAGATTCTTGTGGGAGAATCTCAAAATCTTAAAGGATAATTTAATAAATTTTTCAGCAAAATTAAAACAGAAAGAGTGCAATATTACACTGTTTTGCTGACTACCTACCTCTGGGAAACTGGGAAAGTCAGATAGAGAAAGTTCCAGTGTATCTCTGAATGTCTTGGCACAGATTTTTATAGCATAAGAATCAAGACAGACTATCCCATCACCTCTATTTTAATTAAAAAGGCATTTCCTTGCTGTTGAAGAATTACTGAAATTGCTTTGGCTGTTATACTGCTTCTCCTGCCATTCTACTGGGTCTTAGTATTGATCACTTTAAATTGCAGAGAAAGTTAAAGGTCACCATGTTCTTTACCTGGAACATTGTCCAATCTCTAGTTTCAGCTGATATTATTTTAAGAACCAGATCTTGAGCAATTGAAAATTTCTTCTGACTTGTTTTATCCTAATTTGCAGGAGTCTGTTTCTTGGTGTTGCTCCCTGACATAAGGATGGCTTTTCGCTTGCCTAGGTGAGGAGTAACAGATCAGCTTGGGCTGGGCTGTGGAAACTGGAGGGACAGACAGCCTGACATGGACAGCCAAGGAAAGTGGCGTCTTCTCTCTCTTTTGATGTCTTGCACTCTGGATGCTTTTTGGACAAATATGCACTAGATAATAGTTATTGAGCTGAAAATTGTAGATATATGCAATTAAATGTTAGTAAGAACCTAATATACCTTCTCACCCTTTGTCTGCCACTCTTTTATAATGTCAGCATAGTACTATAATTTGGTCTTTTTATATTCATTAGTAGCAATTAGATTACAGGAGTGTTAGCTGCTCATGTGTGTTATATTTTTTAATAAATACATTGCATATTACTGTATTATCTAGGGTGCAACATCAAAACTGACACAAGCCTACTCTTCTATAGACATGTAAGTAAATAGGCAGTGGAGGGTTCTGAGGACTATGTAGCACTGTTTAAAACCTAGCAGTGACAGTAAAGTTAGTCACTATTAGTTACTTCACAAAGCTGTTCAGCATAACTCTCTACATCAGCTTTTAACAGGCAGTCCGCCTGTACTCCTGAGCTTTGTCTGAAGACTTTCCTGTCCCTTGTAAATGCCAAAAAAAAAAAAAAAAAAGGAAGTTGGTTTTGTTCTGCACAGTTCTGCCATATAATAGCACTTCTATTTCAATAAACGTTTCTCAGCTGTTCAAGTATGTTAGGGAATGTGGGTTTTGGATGTCTTTTTGTTGTTCCCCCACTATTTCATTTCTTAACTTTCCAATGTGAGCTTAACCTCTGACAAGACATTTGAATAGGTCTACCAGCACAGGAAAATCGTGCTGAGGGTTTCATAACTGAAACTGGAGTGTAAAGTAGGGGAAAGAAAAAGACGAAGAGGTGAGGGAGTTAAGCTATTTAGGCATAAGTGAAAGGAGAGAAGGTAAAAGATGGGACTTATATTGAGCATTTTCTGACCATCCAGATTTTTGTCCTTCCAGGAGAAAAAATGAAACAGAAGGGAATATTCAGTGTAAAAGAGAAGAGATCCTTAACCTGCCTCTTCATTTCTTTGGAAACTGATGTACAAACTCTGGGCAAGTTGTTCTTTCTCTCCTTTGTTTCTTTTGTTGATCGCTTGTTTGTTCTGTATTGGTCCCATGACTTTCAAGCTCTTACAGGATTTTAAAAAGTAGAATTTCCATAGCATGGTTATAACGACTGCTAAATAATTTATCTGAACTGCAAGAAGACAAGAAATTGCGATGTAGAAGTCTCAGATCTAGCCTGAGGGGTCTGAGTCCCCTTCGTTAAGACTATGATAGAACTGGGTGTGAATGTGTATCAGCTCCTTCCAACATCAATATAGTGTGGGAAAGAAAATGAGGTATGCGTTTCTGAATTAAGTTTCAAGTGCTTATGAGACTGAAGATGACTTAGCTGCACTTGCTTCTGTTTCAACTTGCATATAACTTCTGTTTAAGGTAATTCTAATACTTGCATCTTGGTCAAAACCTACCTTCTGCTGTGCTGTAAGTTTGTGCAGCAGAAGGAATGACTGGGTCTCAATCCTCTGCTGTCATTGTAATGCTAGTAATAATAATAATAAATTTTATTAAGAGTAACTCATAGCAAAGATAAGGTGATTTTTTTTGTAAGCCACAATATCATTTTACTGATGCTAAGCTGAAACTTGACAGATAGAAATCAAAATAGTGCTATTGGTTCTGACAAAGCCACATCTGTTTACATGACATAATAGGTGAGCTTACTTAAAAAATCTTGAGTGTACAGCTTTTTCAGCTAAGATTTCTTTTCTCAATTTTCGCTGAAATAACTGGAAGAAAACTTACTGTCTACCAAGATGAGATCTAAGAAATTAAATTAGATCACAAACCAAATATATTAGATCAACATCTGTGTTCCCAGAAGAGGCTTGCTTATTGGCAATAATATAATCTGACAGTTTTAAGATCAATCATCTTTTTTTTAAATTTTTCTTCTCTTTCTTCCTCTCTGTCTCTCCTTCCTTGAAGGACATCTTTAAAGTTTGTTTATTTGTTTATTTGTTTAATTGCTTTTTCTTCTTCAGAATTTTCCTCACTGATACTTCCAAAAGAAATAGTTTTGCCTCAAATAGCTTTCATTAATGTGGAACACAACAAAGAATAAATATTTGGAATAAATAATGTGTAGTGTATAAGTCTAATAATTATACTAATGATGATAGGCATACTTCTAGCATTTTTCACTTGAAATCCCAAGGCACTTCATTGAATGTCTGTAAATTTGGGGGCCAGGGGAGAAGCTGGGAAAAGATTCTGAGCCAGAGTAAACTACCAATTTTCTTCTGAGGTTGCCTATGCCATTTTAGAGTGAGTGAAATGTGCTTCCTCTCCTACAGCACCCTGATTATTAGCTATAAAATAGGGTGCTTTTCAACATAGGACATGAAAAAACATCTCCCTGAGATTATCTTCTGTGCTGATGGCTGATGCGGTGAGGAGATGTGAAGAGCAAATTATTGGGGAAGGTTGCATGGTGATGGGAAGGTGCAGAACTCTCTGGACAGTCTCCACCATGGTGGTTTCCTGGTCATGGCCATGGCAAGAGTGCATAAAGGATTTGCAGTGAGCAGCTATAGCTTGCACGAGGGTGCACCTGAGGCTTGCAAAGTAAGCAAATGTTTTGGACAAAAACAGGAAAATACATCTTAAAAGAGAGTCTGAGCCATCGGGACTGGGTGGGGAGGAAGCCATGCATTGTGAGAGCCCACCACCAGCAGCGCTGGCACATTAGCAGAGAGGTCCTGCACTGCTAATGCGTCGGCTCCTTCACAAATAGGGGTTGTTTTTCTTCATTGATCTCAGAAGTCATGCGATACGGAATTCAAAGCTGGGTCTTTTCAAGTCAGCTTTTCTTGGATCTGATGTTCTCCAAATCCAAAGTGAAAATCAGGGATAAAGGCATGAGGGACCTGCAAATTCAGGTCTGCCTGCAGAGGAGGAAATATTGTAGAAGCCAATAGTGAGAAGTAGCTTTTGAACCCATGGAGAAGACCCAGGCAAGACAAGCACAACAGGGACTTTTTCAGTTACACAGATTTATCCACAGGGTCATAGCCTTTAACAAGCAGTTTGCATCCCCTGTTTCATAAATGATTCAGTGGCACTATTCACAAAAAGAGAGATAATACAAAGATTTGCCTATATAAGCATGGCAAACAGACATACAATGTGCAGCTGGAGCAATAAGGGAGATGATTGATTTCATTTTCCTATTCCTTTTCTCTTTGTTTTTCACGGATGGTTCATCAGTTCTGTCCATCAGTACAGATCCTACTTCTCTTGTAAGGGGCAAATCGTCCAACAAGTTTGAAAGTACTGATGAAGGTGGACATATCTAATCTTCCTGTTTAAAAGAGGACTGATTTTTTCATGAAAATCTGCTCCATGTTGGTCAAGTTATTCCAGTATTTTCTGTTTCTGTCTTTGTACTCTTCACCAAACCGAGGCTAAGATACAACTTTCCTAATCGGTTGGTGAGTTTGAAAGATACTTGTCACTCACAACAGGTTGTTTCTCCAGACAGCTTTGTTGCTGTGCTAGATACGGTGTTAAAACACTTAACTACCCACAACATTTCTGAGCTGTTGCTTCTTGTGCTGCTTGCACTTGGCTGCAGACAAAACAATGTCAACACAAGCAGGATAAATTGGAGGTTTCTTCTGCCAAGGACTTGTACACATGCACAAACACTTCATTAGCAAGAAGATAAACAAAATAACCCCCCAGCACTTCAAGGGGACATGTCAGAAAATTGCTCCAGGATGAGAAAACACCCTGCACATCAGTTCCACGGAGGTGCTGTCTCACAGGTGCTCCCCATCTTGCTCCCCACCAACATCTCCTCTTCCCACCTCCACAGGTTTTTCTTATCGAGCAAAAGAGACAGAATGTTGGCTGTGATTTTCTGTTGTTTGGGGTTTAGTTTTGTTTTCTTCAGTTTTGTATGTATTCCTGTGATTTTCTCTTTGCTCATCAATTGATCTAAGATGAATCTTCATTTTTCTGAGCATGTTTTTTTTATATTAGTTATACCTGTGAGTGCAACTCATCCTCGTTACCTGCAGCTCTGAGGGATTGTTTCAACGTGAGCCCACTGAAACCACAGTTCTTCCTACGGAAAACTTTTGTTCATAAAATTTTGTATCACTTCTAAGAAGTTAAAATGTTTTTGAAAATTGCTTATGGACTAACACAGCAAGGTAACAATATCATCTTTTCTGGAAAGATCATCCATATCTAAGATTGTATTTGTACAGAATACAGATTTTTTTTTTTAACTCCCCTCTCCTCTGCCCCAGCATGCCATAGTGGGCCTGGCTCTTTAAATTGGGCAGAATAGCAACTTTTTTTTTTTTTTTTTTTTTTTTTCTCTCTCCTCTCCCCCCTGACCCCCATATCACAGCAACCTGTTGCCTTCAGTCCTTTTCTACCAGTAAGTACTCATATTTTTTGTTTTGTTCTATTTTACCCAATTACTCCTTCAAGTTTCTGTGTGAATGTATAAATATTTTCTTGTGCTTGTTATGCAATAAGAAAATGAGCTATTTGATGTATATTAACTTGCAAAAAGAAGCCTACCTTTATGTAAAGGAGGAGAAAACATTTTTTCTTTGCTTATTCCTTAAGTTTTAAAGAAAGCTAGTATTTAAATGTCATGTATAGTATGGATTCTTTAAAAAAACCCACTGAAATACAACGTATGGATTTAAAGAAATGTATGTAGAATTTAAAAAATAACCTTGCAACATTCTTGAGTTTGGTCATTTGATAGGTATTTTTAGATATACCTACACTTACTAGATAAGGAGTTACACAGATATATTTATGCTTTCAAAGGTTTTCTTTGTCTTTAGTCTTAAACTTCAGTTGCTTTGAAGATGTTTCCTCATGCTGCCTTTTTATGTTTTTTAAGTTATAATTGCTCTCCCAAACTTATGTGTAGTCCTATGTCATGAGCAGGATTCAGTTCAGTTTAACAGCCTGAAAAAAAACACCAAGATCTCAAGTTATATTTTATATATATATATATATATATATATTTTCACAGTAGTGGCAAGTGTGGCTGTGAAGGTATCTGACTTTTCTTTCCTGTAAAAATATTTAGAAGTGCTGTATGAGCTTCTCAGAGGTTAACGAATTAGATAACCAAAATAAGCTAAAAGGCAAGGAAATGATCAAAGAGTCTGTTGTTATAATCTCATAGTGCAGGTAGATAGCACTTGGTAAACAAGAAAACAATATTGTTTTAAATCCAATGATTTTCAGGTATACAATTAGTCTCTATGATTGAGAAAATGCCTGTTTATCCAATCCTGTATTTTAAAGTAAATCTCACCAAGATTCATTTTCTTCTGAGAATTAACCCCTTTCCTGTAAGCTTGATGCTTTCTAACTCTTACTTTTGCAAATGTATTTACATTACAAATAAAGAAGTAGAAAATGAGGGTCTAGGCAGAGCTGTTTATGCCAGACGAGTCAGTTTGGCAGTGTTTTATGTTTCCTGTATAGCAATATTTCAGAGCCATTCAGTCTGAGTCCTTGTCTAGCATTATATTTTGTGTTTGCATTTGGCAGGGTGTCAGATGTTTACACCTCCACACTTTTCTTCCCTCTGCTCTCTGCCTGCAAAAAGAGGTGGGAATTATGCTATGATTTATTTAGCTTTTATTTAGATTTACATTGTGATTTAGTTAGGTAGTTCATTGGGAGTCTACCTCTTCAGTTTTATCACCTGCATTTCCTTCCAGTTTTGCAAACTTAGTATTGCCTGAATACCAAAACAGGGTTTTGGCATTTAATGTACAGAAAACTGTGCTTAAAATGCCATTACCATTCTAACAAACCAATAAACCCTGAATTAGCTTTAAAGGCTGAAATTTGCCCCGTAATTTACACACGTCTTCTTTCTCTTTTGTTAATAACAATGGTGATAAAGTGTCATCCTTAAGTTTGAATTGCACAGCATCTGTTAGTTTGTGGCACAGCCCAACCTTAATGTTATTTAAATGTATTTTTGTGCATCAGAATATTAAATCATGCCCTGGGGATTCAATTCAGCAGCCAAGACTGTGGTTGTTGTAGGGTTATAATTTCTCTTCTGCTCATTTTGTGCTTAAACACCCATCTTTCTTTTAAAAAAGAAGGGAGATAAATAGAGGGAGAAAAGGAATCCAGAGGATATTTGAGGAAATATTATGGAGATGGGGTTGCCAATAAGTGTTTTTTTTCTTTAAACTTTTTAGTTGATCCTTGAGAGTAAGGATATTCTGGATGTCTTGCAGTACTTTATCAGGGCTGCAAGTGGGAAGGAGTTTTGGATATGTTTTGTTTTTCTTTACAATGCAAACAGCAAAAATGTGTGCATGTGTATGAGGTTTGTCATCTGAGGAATACTGATAATTGAAATAATTTCTATCTTAATAAAAAGGGTGTCATTAATTCAAGAAGAAACCCTCTACAAATCTTCAAAGCCTTCAGATAGTTGCAAATTGCCACCAAATCAAGATTTGCTGTTTTCAGTCACTGCTGTGACTTTATAGGGTATTTACACAGATTGAAACGACGATAAATTCAGTAACTCTATTTTAAATGGATTAGTGGTTTGCTAAAATTTGGATTAAAAATAATATTAAAAAAGGGATTTTGGGAGGAATGTGTCTTTTTTGATTGTTTTTTAGGATTCGGGATATTTTTCAAAAGAACAGAAATAATTTATTTGCATGGCATTTTTTGAGAAATGGGTTGTTCAGAAACTGTTGTCCTGTTTGCAGCTGAGTTGAAATTCTTTTTTTATTATTATTATTTTTCTTTAAAAGAAAGCAAAAAATCTTATAACACTCCAGGGCTATTGGGGAAAAAAGGAATGGTGATACAGTGTTGAAGGTAGAAACAAATAGTAGTTTTTCACATCCGGGATTGCTTTTTTTGAATGTTTTTTTCACTCTCACCAAAATGGGTAACAAAAGCTGGCTTCTCAAGGCAGCTTCTGATTTTGTCAAGGGAAAGAATATGACTTGCTGAGGCTAGGAAAAATTAGGCAGCACACTCTTTCTCCACATCCTCTGCACTTATTCATGTCTCTTCCTCCTAATTTTTCATCTTTCATACATGGCCTGGAGCAGAATCTCATCTATTTACGCTAATGGGAAAAATACTGAAAAATAGTAGATCCTTTCCAAGCTCCATTAGCTAAGGAATATGATGCATGTTGATGAAAGGTGCTGACAGCCTCTCGTAACTCAGGTCTGGGGAATGGTTCCCCAACCAGTGTCAGCCCCACTGCTCAAAGCCGCTCTTAAAGCAACTGCTAAAAAGGACAAGTGAGGGGGCGCATCCGTAACCAGCCCGGACACCTACATCCAAGGAGCTTGGTTGCCTGTTGCCTCCTTCTGTCGCACTGAAGTTCCTGTGCGAGTAGTGCCTGCAGATTTGCAGTCAGAGCGCCCACTGGGACCCCCAAAAATTGCAGTTACATTGTGATTCCTGTATTAGCGAGATAAGTTGCAATTTAGACAATCAAACAGCATTTTTTTTACTGTGAATTAAGTCTGTAATTGTTGCATCTCAATGACTATTCTGCTTAACTGTTCTGTCATTTTTCTGCATTAGTTGACTCGTGGGATTTTTGGTGTTGCTCTCACAGTTGGCAGTATATGAAGTTTTAAGACTCTAGTTGAAAATCTAATAACCACTTTTGTTTTTAAAGGGTTGAGAATGATCACATTAAACTGTTAAATGCGTTCACTGAAAGAAAAGAAATTGCAGACCTATTGTCTATAAGTACTGTAGTCAGTGTTGACACTGAGAACCTGGATCCTAATTTGGGACCTAATTTGCTTTTACAGGAGGTTAGCAAGTAGGCAATAAATCAAGATAATAAATCAGGATAAAATAAGCCCTTCCATCAAAAATGAGTTGTGTGATGACCTTGAGGAGCCTAGAGAAAGACAATCTGTGCACAGTCTTCTAAGGTCTCACTGAGTATCTCTACTTCTGTTCTACCTTGTCGTCTTATGAGAGGGACATATATTTGTAATAGCTTGTTGAAGAGCGATTGCTGCTCTTTCTCCAAGATCAAGTAGAGAAAGCAATTCTGCAGACTTCCACTTCTGGTTCATTAAAATAATTTCCTTACAGAGGGAGAGGTTGCTTGATTCTTTCATAATTGCTTTATGTATAGATAAGCTGATCAATTGATAGATTGTTTGCTTCAGATCTCACTCATCTATTCTTCATTAAGCAAAAACCTTGAGGCTTCAGCCAATTTTCAGTCTTTGGAGAGATACAACTGCTGCTTTTGAAAAAGCTATAAAGTGTTGGTGGCTGATCACTCTGAAAGCCTTTCAGTAGAACTCTTGCTTTTGATTCACACAAATAGTATGATTCACCTCTGTGTTTCTCCTGTGAGGCAAGGGCGGGCTGAATGAGTCATATTCTAGCTTAGTTTATGAATCTTTCCAAAGAATTTCAATTTTACAATAGCTTTGCATGGGTCTCAATATGATCTCTTATGATGTTTTATTCTACTAGTTTTAAGACCACACTGCACAGACCAAGAAACACTGCATCAGTTATTTCACTGATAGATACTATGAAGTTGCTGAGAATTTGCGGAATAGAATTGACCTTTTTACCAATTTTCCCTTTGTGTCTGTCTTTGAGACTGACCTGTAAAGCAGACAACAGAAGCTTCTATGACTGGAATCTTCTTTGTATTACTTTTTTGTCTGAAACTGTCATTATGTGAACTTCTCGTCAACTTCTATTTTACTACAAATATTCACATCATCAAGAACTATGAGCATCACCCTCAGAACAAGTAATAGTCAGTGTTTGCTGGTTAGTTTGACATCCTCTTTCCAATGTTGTATATTGGAGCATAACCACATTGAACCTACATTGCCGCAAACTCCTGGCCTCAGTGTCCTCATTGAGGAGGCGTATGGAGCAAGGAGGACTGCTGGTCTTAGCTGTCTACCCTGATGTCTTTGTGGGGGTGGGCTTTGGAACCTGTGTTTACGGTGGGGAATATATACCACATCCTTGTTTTAAACACCCAGTCTGTGTGTACACAGAATGGATTTGCCTGACGCTCTCAGAGTTTTGGAGCGTTGCCATGGGGATACAGAATTTTCCCACAGTTTCTGTGTATGGAGTGTTTGGATGTGCTTGTTTGGTAGCTCAATAGTTTGTGAAGAGCAGAGTTTTCTGCTGTGTTGGGTGGTCTGCAGCTTTTCTCTGGAGGAAGCAGAGCTCAGATTTGTACAATCCGTGACATTCAGCATCAGCCCTGTAGTTCCCTGTGCCTGTGTGCTGGCTCCCTGTGAGCATGCAGTCCGTGAGCGAGATTTGTGCACCAGAAGGAAATGGATCTCTGTACAGTGATTTGTGCTGCAATTCATGCAGTGCTGTAGTTTATTACTTATTAGTATTTGTTTTGAAAGACCTTTCAAAGATCATATTTTTCAGTAACTGATATTTGAAAACAGCAACGTCTTCACTTATTTGACTGAAAACCAAGTTGAAGCTCAATACAAAAATTATTAGTATACAAAAATATTGTTCAGTTGCGGATGAATGCAACTATTAATTTTTTTTTCTTTAATTTTCACATTTGTCTGGTAAGGGGGAGTTTAAAAAACAAAAGCAAAACAAAAGCTACTTCAAAGCACAAATGCTTGCCCTGTTCTTCAAAAAAACATCCTTTTATTGCAAGCCTTCATGGCTGCTACAGATGAAGACTGAGGTATAGCTGCTTGATATCCTAGAAATTTATACTCCAAGAAAAGAATCAAAACCATAAAGGCAGCAGGAGAGAGCCAAGTGTTTTCAATTGCTAAAAACCCATAGGCATCACAAGTGGACAACCTGCCTTTTAAAAAGAAATAATTATGCATCTAATTTCATATATACTTTGGAAAAATATGACAGTTAATATTTATAAGCAAATATATTTTCATTCTTATGCTCTTGTTTCTTTCCTAGAGTTCAGGCCCTGATTAAACAAGATATTAACCATTTAAAAGCTGAAAAACTTTGTTTTTTCAAGAAGCCAAACTGTTTGGAAGCAGCATGATACTAGTAAGGTCTTGTCTAGCATTAGTAAGTTTGAGAAAATAATATTGCTTTCACTGACACTCAGTTTTGGATGGCATCTTTACTACTGCCAGACTTGATCTGTGCTTTAATGCATACATGGTGTTTTTTTTTTTCCCTGTAACTTCTATTTGAATTAGCCAATATATTTTAGAAAGCTTTTAGCCATGATTCAACAGTCAAGGGCAATGAAGAATTTGCCACATTTCTTAGTTGTTTCTCTTAATGTCTAATTGGTTTGCTGTTAACAGTGCACTTTATAATTTTACTGTGATTTTGGTCTATAGTTCCTAGCCACTGGTCCTCGCTATCTAAAAGCTCAAACTAGAGATACTCGTCAGCTTGGGATGTTGTAGGATAGCAACATCATCTTTGTTGAATGATTTTGAGAGACTTTCATTTTCTGCTGCTTTTGCCTGTCCTCAGATCACTCTCGTAGCTCTTTTGTGGATTTTTTCCAGCTTTGAGGACTCAGTTGCTGACCATCCAGGCTGATATAATAGGATACGATAACCCTAGGCAGAAGTAAAATCGCTACCTCCCCTCCCCGGCGTGTCAGTGTGAGGCTTGTGCCAACCCGTTCCTCTCCTGCATCATGCTGTGGGTCCGTTTTTGTGCTCAAACCTTGCTCAGGCACCTGGCCACTTCTGCAGTTATGATAGATGAAAATGTTGTGCTACTTTAGGATGCACCCAGATGCTTTAAGCTGTCAGGAGAAAATAAATACACTTTTAAGCAAGCAAAACAGTTGTGAAGAGAGGTCCTTTCTCTGCAAGTGTAAAATAGGGATTAGTGGAACTTCTGAAATATGTGTATTTCTGCATAAGTAATAAATTATCCCAATGCATTGCAAGTCTCTCCCTCCCTAAGCCTCCCACCAGAAGTAACTTTCTTCAGAAATAATTGTTTAGCAATATAATGACAACCCAATATATAAACACCCACCTTAAGGTGAAGTGACCCAGTGTTTCTGTGCACTTAGATCCATTAAATCTCTTCTAACATATGCATTAGAAACACATTAAATAATGATGTGGATGAAGCTAAACCAAAGCACACAATTAATTAGGTTTCTTTTTCTATTGCAGTGGATTCCCAGAGCTCTGTGGGCACTGACCAAAGATACATTTGCTTTTCTCACGTAGGATAATTGGATTAGTAGGTAGTATGAGTTTTTAATCTTTGCCGATACAGTAAGATAAATATCTGGTAAATACACTGAGCAAACAAGAGTAGCTCAAGAAAAGCAGTGACGATAAATGATAGCCTGAAAATGTAGATTTAAACAATATTAATCTGGTGATCAAAAGGGAAATACTGTTCTCCTTTCAAAGCGGTGTCTCGTTCACATGTCTGCAAAGTGCCTATGCTTTCAGATGAAATGGGTTCTGGAGTGTTTTTATTTGTGTGTGGGTTTTTGTGGGGTTTTTTTGTTTGTTTGTTTTTGTTTTTCTTTTTGTGAGGAAGTCTTGAATGGAGCTGGACAAACGAGCAACAATAGCCATTTGTACGGTAGAAACTGGACACCAGCTTTTCCAGACATTTTCAGGAGCAGGAATAGTATGTGAATGGTGTCGGTTGTTTATGGTTGTTTTGTTTGTTTGATGGTGGTGAAGTTTTTTTGTTTTGATAGTTGTTTGCTTTGTACTATAATGGAAAAAGAAATATGACGGGGGGGAAAAAAAAGTCGACTGTAGTGGCTGACGTGGATGAACTACCACTTATCGTGGTAAGTCAGAATGCCAACTGTAGACAGACTGCACTCAAGCACCAAGAGAAAAGATGGGCTTTTCTATGTGCGTGAGGGATGACTATTAAACAGGGGTTGTGCTGATTTTGAGACTGAAACTAATATCCTGTTGAAGACCTTTTCTGCAGACATGTAATGCCTGTAGAACTTGAATGCAAGGCAGAACCCAGCAATGTTGAGCGTCTAACTTATTTGTAGTGCTTATAGGTCTGTAGGACAAAGAATACAGCTTCAACTCAGCACCACGTGAGTGGACAACCTTCTGGAGTGTGGATATCCCATATTCCTTGGTCAGAGTTTTGGGCTGTGAATGAGCTCAAGGGACACCAGTGCTGATTCATGCTTTAATGCAGATGATCAAGGCTGTGAATCTATTGGCAAGTCAGTGACGAAGAGCTGACATCTGCCCTCAAGGCCAACTTGCCCTCATTCTGGATCATCTTGTGGCTTTAGGATTCTGGGAAACATGTAAATATATCCTGAACTGTTTCAGAAATGCCAGAGAGGTCAATCTTCTTCCTTTGCCCCTGCACTACAAAATGATTGATGCTTGGCACTTCAGTATAATAATACAATATTTCCAAAGTTTATGGTCAATATATTTTTGTAATAAAAATGCTATTATACTTCACACTTCCACTTCAACAACTTCTCACATTAAGATAATGCAAGTTTTAGTGGTATCTTCTCCTTTCAAAGAACAAAGACTCTGAAATCTCTTTTAAGCTAGTACGTGTTAAAGTTATTGTCTCCTTCATTTAGTGATATCTGCTGGAGTCAAAATTGGTTTTGCCAGAATATCCAGTGATTGACTTTGCTAAGTAGCAGAGCCTGAGATTTTAAGTCAGTGGTAAATAGCTATTCTCAGTTTTCTTTGATTATTTTCTTCTGAGCAGTTATTCAGGTACATAGATTTATTAATTTATTTTTAATGTGATATATACCACAAAACCATCTTTTTGAGCAGGTATTTTTCATGAAAAATCTTGACATCTGCGATCTAAGTCAAAACCCATGCATTCTGGATAAGTCTTCACTGCCTATGCAAAAGTTAGAATAAAACTTCAAGTAAAGGGATACTGTAAAAGCCATTCTGTTCCTCCAAAACATAGTATCTGTAAGGTTATTGGGGTTTTCTTTTTTTCTCCTTCATTTTTCATTTTTGCTAGTGGTCTGTATTTTTCTGATCTAGGAATCAGACTTTAAAATTACTGATAGAAGACTCCCTGCCTGTTTTCACTGAAGGGATGGCATGGGTTCATCTAATGAACTCTGCAGACTTCTAATGCTTGCTGTGAGGGATAGAAGGTAGAGGTCAGAGAGCAGATTAGCGTGATTACCAGTAGTAGTAATTCCTAAGTTTTCCAGAGCCACAGCTTAGGAATCCAAAAATAAGCTTTAGAAGTTGTAAAGAGCATTTAGTTTTCTTTTCAACTCCCTAGCAGGCTTTTGAGACCTTTGGATGGATTTAGGAACAGTTCAGCCTTTAGGTTTTTCTGCATAACTGTAAGAATTAGTAGTTGATTCAGTTATAAGAGCAAAACTACCAGGACAGTAGGTAACTGGTCTCCAAATACCACTTCAGAAAAGGCATAGGTATTCTGTAGGTCCTGTGTTGTATTTGCTAGCCCCATGTGAGTACATAAGAAAGTATAGAGGTCTGGAATGCCATTATGTCTGCCTGTATAAAGAAAACTGAATTAAGGTCATAACATCTGCCTGCACTCAGACGCCTGAAATTTCCATTAGTTATTTCCTTACAAATAGAAAAGTTTTTTTTTTCCTCATTTTTCTCCAAACTAAAAACTTTGATTAAGAAAACATTTAGAACAAAAGCTAGTGAAGGTCAGAAGCTCTGTGTTTGTTTATTTTTCTTCCTCAAGTGTATCTTTTTAGGAACTATTCTCCAAAAAATCTATTCTGAAAGGCAATTTTAAACAGCTTGTTCCCCTATACTAGATAATAGGTATATATATTCTTGCTGGGAACAGTGCTCTTGCCAGTTCAGGTTTTTTTTGAATGCCAGAAGAACAGCATGCAGAATATCCTACTGTGTTTGACAAGGGATTTATGTTGCCTCACTTTGGCCATCTAAAATAAGGTAACAAGTCTAGCCTAATTATCTAGGGTCTTTCTTAGAGTTTCCAGAAAGCAATTTCTTCTGTCTTAAGAAAGATATCTATAAAGTTGGAGGCCCTAAAATATGGGACTATTTCCAACCTATCTTTTTGTCTTCCTTGCTAGCTGACTCTACAAGGCTCAAATTACTACTGAACAAACATTCACAGTTGATTTTGATAAAGCTTTCAGCATTTTTCTTCAGTCTTGCCAAGAGCTGACACAAGCCCTCTGTTATGTCCTGAGGTCTTGCATCTCATTTCTGTCATCTTCATGCATGAGGATGGCCCACAATGTAGCTTCATCTTCCTTCCCCCGCCCCCTGAAAATGTGGACTCATCTTTCAAGACCTGTCCAGTCCTATAGTCCTGTGCAATAGTTCAAGTCTTGGGCTTCCAACTTTTCACCTTCTGTAACTGCCAAAACCATATTTCGTGCATTTACAAAAGACTTGCAGCCTTGCTGCTCTTCTGGCATCCCCTACTTAGAACCTATTACCAGCTTCCATCCCCTCTTATGGACTGACGTGTCGCCTATCAGGAAAATGGGCGCTTCCGATTTCATCCATGAATGTCAGGGATTTATTTCGGCAGAGAAAGCTAGTTCATAAGGCATCCTCAGTGTTCATGTGTAAAAACACTCTTCGCAGCTTTTGAGGAGTTAAAGAAGGGGAGGATGGCAACCGATGACCAAAAGGAGACTGCGTGGGCAGAAGTACCCCGTCAGTTGTAAGCTTCTTGTAAGCTACAATCTGCCAAAACCCAGAGGGTTCTTTGAAGTTTGTATTTTCTCTGATCTGTGTTTGTTTATTCCAACAGAACATGTTTTTTGTCCAGAAGATATTTGCGTCTTGAATAAAACATCCAGCTTTGCACAAAGAGCTCTCTATTTTTAAACTTATCTCAGCCATTTATGGACCCATTGTGGAAACTGCCCAAGTAGAAATGTGAAGATTCTAGCTTTTAAGGACAGGCTTTTCTTTCTGACTGAGGAGGTCAAAGTATATTTCTACTTTTTCCTTATAAAACTTTCACATTAGTATTAAAAGAATTAGGGGCCACTTTCTGGCTGATGGGAAGGATAGGGAAATATTATACCCCTAGACCTAAAGCTACTCACAACCTTGTGGAATGAACTATTGCTTTTAGATGAAGAGCTTGGGCTTGAATAAGACTTATTTTCCTTTGTACAGGTCCTCTCTTCTGGATTTATTTGTTTAACATAGAAGTCAATTGGCCTCACGCCAGTGCCTGGAATGCAATAGGGCTGTAGTGCATGGGAACCAGGCAGATGCTAAAAGAAAGTATCCGATCTAGCTGAGCTCATACAACCAAGCTGCTGCTACTACTACTATTATTATTATTATTACTACTACTGCCACCGTTATTACTATTAGCGATACCAGTAGGGGCTGAGAGTCTGAGGATCAGCCTCCCAGTTGTAAAGGTTCCTTGTGGTGTGACCTGAGGGATGTGCTTTAGCACTTTTTAGAGGCACGCTTTCTTTCTTGTGATCTTACTGTTTTTCTTGCCCACCGCCTGCTCCTTTGGGGGTGAGAGGTGGGAGGGAAAGGAGCAAGAGAAATAAAACTGTGTCTGCAAGGCAAGTGGCTCTTGCAGACATGGAATTACCACTGGAGAAAGTTACTGGAAGAGGCCACCTTGTGGAAGCATTAGCACAGCTGTGCACATCTGCTCACTGCAGGGTCTCGAGCACAGGAACTGTTGTCACTGGGACTGATTATTGCTGAGCAAGGGAAGAAGAGCCCCCCGTTTGAGACCTCTGTCAGTGTAGCCTCACAGGCAAGTGCCCATACCTGGTGCTAGATTTGTAGCATTTTATCTAAAGGATGCAAAGAGTCTCTTTTGCGATATTATCCAGGTTTTCTTCTTCCCTCTTCTTCTCCCTCTCTCTCCTCTTTTCTGGTATTGCAACTGCAAATTTTCCCCAAAGTCTTGGAAACCTGGACTAGATTTTAGAGTAGCAGCTTGTGAGTGTATCAGCTATGACTATCCGAGTTTCTGATCTGCTGTTTCTGTTTTCCAATACTGCTCATCTTTGCTTCTGTAGCCTCTTTTCCCATTCTCTCATTGCTGTTAATTGTCTTATCAGATCTTATTCAATAAAATGACATTTTTATTTGCTGTGTACTCAAAGTCACTTTCCTGCTCTTATAGGGCAGAAAGGATTTGGAACAAGCATGCACAAATTCAGAGTATTTTTAAGTGAAGTAAAATTAAGAGGGAAGCTTACATGTTACATTAAGCGTGTCAGCTCTTACCAGGCTACATATGTACCCATACATACTATATGTGTAACTAGTGGTCTGGACTTGGTTTGAGCAGACTGAGAGGAGGCTTATAGGTCATAGGATGATGCTTTAACAGACCAGTAGAGAGCAAATTGCAATGTTTGTTTGATGTTTTCTTTATCAAAATCAAAATGCAAAACACCTGCAGTTGGATCAGTGCGAAACTATGTTCAGAATCTAAAAGACAAAAAAGTGCACCACAAGATATTCAGTTTTCTTAAATATTTTTTTCCCACCTGAAAAGAAAGATTAGAAAGAGAAATTCTGTTAGAAATACATAATCCTGTGCAAAAAGGTTAAGATGAGTATGTGGTTTTTTGATGTTGTGGTATGTTTGTATGTTTGGCTTGTTTTCTTCTTCATATTTGAAGTCATCAAATAGAATAGCAAAGAAGGACATGGATGCCATTTGAGAAGAAACAGATGTCACATGAGCTGTGAATAAAATTGGTGGCTTTCCCTTTGGGGAGGCGGGTTTGAGTTGCCTTCAGTGTACTCGAAAGGAGGGTTGGGTAGTCATATGAAATCTAACAAATAACATCTAATAAATTATAGGAGTAGTAGCCTGTATCCTGAGTGATCCGTTACAATCATCCACGTCAGGATGTCTGGAGGTAAAAAAAAGTTTTCACCTATTCTTGCTCTTGTCTGGCAAAGTAACAAAGTATTCCAGGAGGAAAAGAAAAAGGGGTGGAGAAAAAAAAAAAAAAAAAAAAGGCAGGCCAGTAACGTGGCAGAGCTCCCAAAAGAGGGAAAGCAAAACAGGACCTACGTAGTCCCAAGAAGTTGACATGTAAAGGGTATTGATGCTTCTTTGCTAGGGCAGGACCAAGTGTCAAAAAATGTCTTATGTTAACACAGCCTGTAAATCACTCTTTTCTTGATTAAAAGAGTAGCAGGTGAGCTAGTGTTAATGTAAAATATGTTAACATGTGCCCAGAAAACCAATACAAGGTAACACTGCTTGCATAGGGCAAACCAATTTCTGGCCTGCTTGCTGCTTTTGATTATCTAAAATCATGTATGCAGAGCCGTGAGTTTACATTTCTTTGCAGAAAGCAGAGGGTAGATCTCTTGTGCTGAGAAACCAGCACATTTCAATAAGCATCAGAAAGCTCTTAGAGCCAATTTTCCCTGCTGCTCAGCACAGGGGTAGAGGCTGCCCTTTGCAACTGCCTGTTTCTTTGGTCTGAATCTTATTCGCTTATATGTCTGCCCCTTCTCAGGGCAGTCTGCTTAACCCTGCTAGGAAAGTGAAAACTTAACCCTTAGTATGGGGAGAGGAATGTGCATGAAAAATCTTAGCTGCACCCAGCAAGGACCTGCAAGAATCTGTTCTCAGAGAAAGAAGATGCATGTTGGAGTGCTCAAAATGTTTCTTTCCTTGACATGCAGTTAAATCAGAAAGGCCACATGTAAATTTAGCCAGAAATATTATTTGATCCCTACTGATTTCAAATGCTTTTTGAAATCCTAATCTGTTCTCTCATCAGTGGCTGAAACTTTCATCAGCTGCAAGCTCCAACATGTTTAATATAAAACTGGGAGAATTTGCATCTCGACAGCTCTGATCTTCCCTTCCATAATGTGCCACTACCTGCCTGTTCTTTACCTTTAATATCCACTTCTTGGTTTAGCAAAATTTTTTTTCGAGTGCTCTTATTGCCTTAATTACTCACCCCTTAATGAAGCATGGATTGTTTACAGCTAATGAAGCTCAGAGAAGCCCTCTTTTAATCTGAGACTAATATACACAGGCTCAGTCAAAACCTGTGCCGCAATAAAGAGTATAAGTGGGGACTGAGTGAAAGCCTGAGGTTGTTCTGCCCTTGATTCCCTCCTGTCCTATCCCATTGCTGGAAGATATTTAGTTTCATAATGTACTGAGATGAGTAGTGCCCAGCAGCACAGGGCTATGCGGATGCTCTGGGCTTCTCTTCATCTGCTGCTGCCACTGCACCAGGTGTGATTCAGGCTCTTGGCAATGTCTCTGTATCCCAGAGGTAGGGCAAATCAAACTTCATATACCAGTTCTCATTTTCCAAGAGTGCAGGCTTATTTTCCCTTGTCCCCAGATGTGGAGGTTTGGCAGGTTTGGGAACTGCAGTGTTGTATCAGATCCTTCTGAATCTCACCTGACCCATCTGCGACCAGCTTCATTAAAGCAAAGGTTTCCTCGGAAAGAAAGAAAGAGAATCACTTCATCAAAAACATAGTACTTTCTAGTACTTGCCTAACCTGAAATAGCAGTCTCTTTCATAGAGTGAACTGTTTAGATGTATTTCCCCTTAGAAGGATCCATCTTCCAGATCCTGAGGGAACACAAGGTCTTTTCATGGCAGACAACATAGGGTCCTCCTTAGGTAAGGAAAGGAAGCAAGAGAATAAGAATTGCTGTTTGCCTCAACTTCGCTTGGGACACAACAGCATCTGTAATGTTTATTTCTGGATAATCTGATATTCAGTTTCTGCACTGCCGAATGGAAGACTGATTTCCTCTCTGCTTTTCCCCAGACCATCAGTATTAATAATCTAAATGATAAATCTAAAAAGGACTCCTTAACACCCCTCCTCCCTATGAATAGCCTGAGCATAATGTGTTTGGGTTTATATAATATCTCTGCTTTGTCCAATTCAGAAGCATTTATTTCTCTTTCCATCATTCATTTTACTACATTAGGTTAGTGGTTCAGTGGGGATTCAGTTGATTAATGACTAATTTCCATCCTATGCATGCTCAAGAGAAACCTGCACTCGCAGTACTACTTCAAAACAAGTAGGATATACTAATGTTGTTTGGTTTCCGGTAGTTTCCTGGAGTTTCCTGGAGAACTTGTTGGAGGAATATGTGGAAGCTAAACCTTTACTGTCTTAACTGGTTATTGAAATTCCTGCCAGCTTATTTTAGTTTCCTTGTTCTGGGGCTAGACAAGGATGGGTAAACACATCTTTTCTGTCTTTAGAAACAGTTTTGCTAACCTTTCTGCCTTGAAAAAAAACAGGGGCAAGAAAGGGAAGTGCATTTCTCTAGATCACAGTGCAGATTGGTGGTAGAGGTAAGAATAGATGCCAAATTCAGCCATGTTCTTAGGTGTTCAGATTCAAACTGTGGCACATTCATCTCATCTCATTCCTGATCTCAGCTGCTTCAGACCAAATCTAAAAAAAAATGAACAACTAGCTCCTCAAAATGACCAAAGAATTCAAAAACCCCCCTCAGTGCTTAGAAATGTTCACTGCTCTTATTTTTGCAGGGAAGAAGATCTGTTCTTAGCAAATGAACTGGATCTGAAAGTTTGTGGTATGATTTAGTCAGGCTATAGTGAAAGCTGAGCAGTGAAAGTGTTTTTGTCTGAGGGAAAGCCTGTATCTGCAGAATCACCACATGTATTTTAATCACACTATTTTAAGCATTTTTATGATGTTAACAATGTAGCATTCAAATTGCAGGTATTTTGGTACAAAGGATTAACTGTTCAAATTGTTAAGTCAAGGATTTTAATTTAAATGCAGGCAACTATTCAGACACAAGGTCTGAATTTCATCATTTCCCACATCACAAGAGCCATAGGCACCTGCCAAGGGATGCTGACAAACTGACCTTCCCAGGTTGCCTCCTCAGGC
>NW_010577530.1:59167-95715 GCF_000705375.1 Tinamus guttatus | reverse complement strand
CTTCTCCTTGGCGCTGCCGGTAGAGCCGGTCGTGTTCCCCCGCGAGCACGGCAGAAATAAAACGCCACTGTAGAGATGGAGCCTCGAGAATTGAGTTCATTTTCAAATTTAAAAAAGAAAAAATATATATCTTCAAGCCCGGTCACCCTACGGAGACTTTCACTTTGCGGCCCAGCACCTCATGCTGTCACAAGCCTTAAGTTTACGGTGAAGGATAACTCCTACTTTGAGCACTTGATGCACTTTGCGTGTGATCCGTCTTGCTATAATCCCCTCCTCGCTTAGGAGGCACCTCTCAGATGCTGAAGACGTTATTAAATAAAAATACAGGGAAACATATTTGTTTTTTCCAGTTGGAATAAACGGAAAATAAAATGAAAGTCCCATGGATTTCACACGTCCATTGTGAACGTAGACTCTGGGAGTTCTTCTTTTTCTGACTTTGAGTAAGATTTAGAAAGCCTCAAAACAAATTCCAGTTTCTTGCAATGGCAAAAGATGCAAACACTTTGAGTATTGATAACCCTTTAAATAGCAGAGGGTTTAGTGAGGTTTTCTTTGTAGCTCTTTGCAACTCAAGATTCCACATGGCTGTGAAGCTGTAGGGTCATGGTGCTCCCGAAATATAACACACTAGCAGAATAATACTAGTTAAGGTAGTATTGAAATGAGCTCCTCGCAATACCAAAGAAAAGTGTGGAGAAGTCAGACTTTCTTTTCATTTATTTTTGTAGATAATTTAAGGTCTTGATCCATCTGGATTAAGATCTTGAAATACAACTGACTGCCTTCAAATGATGCTTCTCCTGACAAGCTGATATAGGAAACTTAGTTCCCTCAACATCTGTCTTTCTGATTTAATGTAGTTGAGTAGGTCACTGAGAACTGATTTCTCTGCACAGTTTCAAAGTGTATTTATTATCACTTGTTAAACTTCACAACAGTCCGCAGTTGAGGTGCCTTTGGTGGTTGTATGATTTTGAGAAGATCTTGGAAGGTCTCCATTGAGATCTCTTTTAGTTACAGGGGTGGTATAGGCAAAACAGGAAAACTTTTATTTTGTCTTTGAATATTTGTTACGATACCGGTAGCAAAGGCACCTCATCAGTTTAAAACTGCTGGTATCGCCTTTTGCCTGTTAAAGTGTTGAAGTTTCAGGGGTTTTGTAAACCGCAACAGAAGTCAAGTTGCTCGTGCCTATTAAGTGCTGGGAACTTTTTATCAGAAAAAGGTCTGAACTCTAACAAGGAGAAAGAAAAACCATGCTAAACAGTCTCGAGTGGCTTCTGTTACATCTTCTCTTTATGCAGGCAAGAAGTCCAAAGTCTTGTACCCGTGAGGAACACGCTTGTCTCAGTTTGATGCTGAAATTCAGATACAATTTGCAAGCTGCTCTTTCTAAGTCCAAAAAGGCTGTGAGAGCCTCAGCTTTGCTTAGAACGCTCTAATTTTGCTGTGGCATTGCAGGTGCCAGTGAAAGCGTGGGGAAGCACATGCTCGAGGCGTGCAACAACAACCTGGAGATGGCTGTCACCATGTTCCTGGATGGAGGGGGCATAGCCGAGGAGCCCAGCACCAGCTCCGCAGCGGTGGCCGCTGTTCGGCCGCACACAGAGTACGTACCCGAGGGGCCCTCTGGGGACGAGCGGGCTGTGTGAAGAGCTCACAAACAAGCTCTTGTCTACAAACAAGTAGAACAAACACAGCAGTCGTCACTTCTCCTAGCTACTGCTTTGAGGATCTGGTTTATTTGCTCGCTCCAGTATTGTTCTTATTAAAGAAGCTGTTCTGGTAGCCGAAGAACAGGAGGAGGCATCTGGGCAGCTTGAACCTCACTTTGACTGGGACAGATCTTAACTTTAACTGTCAGTTCATTATGTTTCAGTGATGCTTTGGCCTCAGCATCCTGCTGTTTTACGTATAAAACACAACATGTGCTTGTCTTCTGTCAGCCTTTTTATGAGTAGTACTTTCTGCATTTTTATTATTTATTACAGATCTCTCTCACATGTGCTTCAGAAGCGCCACGCAGCTCATACATCTTGCGTTGGCAGGCGGAGATCAAGGCATTAATGTGGAGACAGTGCCAAGAGTTTCTTGCTTTTAAATTGCCTCAGCAATCCAGACCCATGATGGTTTATTAGCCAGAAAGAATTGAATTGCTTTGGTCCTCGTAAACATAGTGACCTCAGTCCTGTCTATGTATTTGTGTATATATAGTCATAACTGCAGCTAGATTTGGCCCTGAAAGGGTTAGATAATTCCAACTACTATAGAGAAATAAGCAACTACAAAATCTGCATTAGTGTCTCCAATGAAGGACAGAGTTGCTCTACTTGAGCCTGGCAGACAATCTTTCAGTGCTGCTTCTTAGCTTGCCTGCTTGGGGTACATAGAGTATTTTGGGATGGAAGCTGATCAGGATCAGTCGCATTCCTCAAGTGTTCTTTCTTCTTTATGGAAACCTCTCCTTTTGAGGAAAAGGGAACTTACTTTTAAGGAAATGCCTTGCCACTCGTACTTCTGAAGCACATATATGAGTTTTAGCAGCTGTTTGGATACTAACCTTTAAAATCAACATTAAGTGCCTTCCTGCTTGACCCTTTGGCCCATAATGACGTTCAAACTCTGTGTCTATAGGTATCAGTGTTCTTAATTCTACAACTGCTGGCACGTCAGTGACTTAAGATTCAAGTTTTTATTGGAATCCTCTTTTTTTATACTTGACACCCTCCAGGTGCTGGTCAGCTTAGTGTTACTTCTAGGAAGACAGAGACATAAATATGCAAATGCAAAATGGAGAATAACTAGCCTCACAACAGCAATCAAAGATGTGGAGGTTAATAGCAAGGTTAGTGCATCTTGCTGATGTTACGAGTTACTTAATGAGTTACTTGACACCTGTGTGACCAAGAGCCAGAGGCCACACACTTTAGACTTTAGAGAGCTTAGGGAAGGGGGCATTTTAGGAGTAGTTCCTAGGTAAGATATAACGGTGGATTTTCCTGGGTGAGCCCATGACCTCCACTTTTTAAGATCCATGGGTGAGGTGACTGCACTAAATACATGATACTATTTCATAGCCCTTTTTTGTTTCTTGTAGTCCTGATTTCAGATGATCCAGCAGTCTCTGTGGACATAGCTGAACTCTTGATTACGTCAAGCAGCCCAGCTATGAAAGCAGAGGATAACATTGGGGGGGAAATGTCCATCATTGCTCTAGCTTACTCGTTTGTTCATCACCCATGTGGTGGTAACCCGCAAGGTGGGCTATCTTAACTGTAAAATACATTATATATATTATATATATATAGGCAAATTTGAGAATCCACAGGAGAAGGAAATTTAGGAAAATTAACTTTTTTTTTTTTTTTTTCTCAGAGGACATGGTTTTCCTTCCTCTGGAAAACAGAGGGTTATGAGTGAGAAGTGGAAGGAAGAAGTCTTCCAACAGGAGAAAGCTTGTAATAAGAGGGATAAAAAATGTATATAGTTTTCCCCCTATCTAAATAATCAGGGGAGGAGGGTTGTCAGATGATTAATTAGCAGTATAGACATTTAAGAAAGTTGCTACAGGAAAAAAAAATCTGTTTCATTATTAAAATCATAAAGCCTGGGATCAATTCATCGAGGCATGTGTGTAATCATTTTCTTTCAAGGCTTTTAAAGATCATCCATGCCAGATCTTAATGCAGATTGTACAGAGTCCTGCCTCAGTGCCATGAGTGGGAATAGATGGTCTTTTGAGGTCCCTTTTGGCCTTTTGGTTTATATTGCCTTGGAACATTATCATCTCTCTAATTTTTTTTTCCCCCCTCTATGTTAGGGATGAAGTACGAGCTCCCATTCCTCAAAAACAAGAAATTTTAGTTGAGCCTGAGCCCTTGTTTGGAGGTAAGCCTGTGTTCTTCTGTTTCTGTATTTTCTTTAAATAATGTGAGATGAGCCAAGTGAGATAAGAAAGATGCAACTCTCTGAAAATGAAGAAAGCCTTGCATGTATTTTTGTTCTTATTTTTCCCCTGCACTCTTGAGGTGCAGAGCTGTGTGGTACTGCTGTAAAAGTAGTCAAGATGGTAGGGTAAAAGCTTGAGGTTTCACTGACAAGTGAAAATGGGCAGTGTGAAGAGGACGTGTGCTTGCTTCTCAGGCAAGTGGGAGAGTTAGAAAGAACACCTGTGATTGCTCAGAGCTTCCTCCATTTCTCCTTTGGGAATTTTATTTGGTGTTCCCTCTCTTTAGGATGTTCCTCTAGCCTTATGAGGCTCCATCTTTATGGTACCCAGGCAGTTTCTAGCCATCTGCATGGCTTTTCCCATTCCCAGATTCCAAGGACTGCCCTTTGTTGCTTGCAAGTGCTTATCTTTAAGGCAGCCTCATACATCCAGCTTTTTTGTTTTCTGTTGTTTAATTCCTGTGCTAGAGAGGAGCAGGATGTGAAACTTCACATTTAACCCAGAATTGGATTTGGTCCTTTTGCCAACACAAGAGTGTTTTTTTCTTCAGTATAAACAAGCTTAGAGGTGGTTCTGGAGGAAGGTCTCTTTGAAGATACCACATTGTCTTGTTTCTCTTGCTTTCTTTGTGGCTCGACAGTTTTTGACAAAGGTCTCCAGAATCCTGGAGCACCGGAATAAGATCTTTGCACCCTTTTACTTGTTCCTCTCTACCCAGCTGTCACACACTGATCGCAGGCACACTCTCCCTCAGGGGTGGCTTCCTGGACTTTCTCATCTACCAGTGGTAATATCCTCATTAAGGCTACCTCTGTTCATAGCATGAAGCAGCCTGATGACTCCACTGAAAACAGAAGGTCCCTTCAGCTCGGGCTTCAGGTGGAGGACGTTCCAGTTTCTGGGTTTCACAGCATCACAGAAGAAAGTTCACGTCCTTTTCCAAGCTGCAGTTTGAGTTGCTTGAACGTTGGCTCTCATGGGTTGTGCTTGTAGCTAAGTATTAAGAGGAGAAAGGGATGATACTCACATGAGTTAGAGGTGTTTCACACAGGTGTGTTCCTCTTACGTATTTGCTTTCAGTTGTCTTGACTTGAGAAGAATGAATTGAGAACAAGACTTGTGTTCTGTTCTTTATACTGCTCGTGTGGAGCAAGGTGAAAGATGCTGCATGCAAAACCAGGAAGATCTCTAAAAACAGGGTTTGGAGGAACTTGCTTTCTGAACAGAGCATAGGTCCTTCTTTCTCCTAGTAAATATATATATATTTTTCTTTACGAGTTTTCGGTGTGCCTATGTTGTATTTCTCTTGCTCTGTTTAACTTATTTGATATTTACCAAGCCTTATAACAATTAAGGCTTGAAGCTACTATTTTAAAATTATTTTTCTTTCAATTAGTGGAAATTAAGAGCATCTGGAATAAGTTTTGATGGGTAGTTTTGTTTTGGGCCCCAAGAACAGCTGTTGTATGACAGGACTTCAATCAAAGTCATTAGCTGGTGTTTTCAGAGGCCTTTTAGGCCTGCCTGGATCCCTGTCTGTCTCTACCCAGCTGCAAATAATCTGTTCTGAAGATCTTCTTGCAGATAACAATACCTGGATCTGTTGGAGGAGCTTTTCTCTTGCCAGCCCAGCCAAGAATTTGGGATAGGATCCAGAGGAAAGATGAGATAGGAATAGAAGTGCCTTGCAGGGAGAAACGTGTCTCTGTTAGCAAGGGAAATTTTGGGGTGCACGATGAGCCCGGCAGAGAGATCTGACTTTAATGTATCAGTGATTTATGTTTTGCTTCTAGGGTGAGGTTTTTCTGGGGGGAGGATATGATAGAAAAGACGGGGACTTAAAAACAGCCAATTTCCATGAGTCTTCAGGTCTTCATCCCTCCCTCGTGTATGCCTTGGGTTCCTATTCTGTTGTCCCAAACCGGTAAAGTGAAGTGCTAATACATAATACTTTTGATAGCATGCCTTAGAAATGATCCTTGACATCCTTTTTTTTTTTTTTAAGCTCCCAAAAGGCGCAGACCTGCCCGTTCAATATTTGACGGTTTTCGGGATTTTCAAACAGAAACCAGTAAGTATGTGCAGATGGGTACGTTGGAAGTTCTGTTTTTTAGTTCAACTGTAGTTGTGAAATAGTTTCTCCTTTTGACTTGATGGTCTTCAGTCACCAAATGGTTTTAAACTGCCTGCTATACAGCAAAAGTTAGTTTGGAATAACATTATTAGGCTGGTAACTGCTCACTGGCATTTCTTTTCCACATGTTTGTGGTTCAGTTAAGGTTTGCTGTTTATTTCTGAGGGGAAATCTTAGATTTTTTTCCGGGATAACTGAAGAGAAAGTGATAAGTAGTGGATATACGAAGCTGATATTGAAGGTGCTGGTCCGACCACTTGCCTAGGTTAGCAGGAGTGAAACCATATACATGTTCTGTCTGGTCTGGTGTGGTAAATCTTGTTCTCAAAAAACACTTTTTTTTTTTTCCCTGCTCTGAAGGGATTTGAAAAGGGAGAAGAAACTAAAGCCTGTGTAGGAATTAAGTTAATTCACTGACTTTTTCTTGGGCGGCCAGTGGTACTTCTGGCACTTGGGTTAGTTTTGGGTACCCTTGGGGCTTTTCCTTGGCAGCACACAAGGTTCTCATGAATTGAACCCCTTTTTTATTTTTTTAACCACTATCTATTCATTCACATGCAGAATCTCTAAATGACAAAGCTTTGGCTGTTATTTAAACCATTAAGTCTCGTAGAAGATGATTCTGTGACAGGTGAAGACCAAGTTCATGGTAGCTGAGTTAGAGCGCTCATGCAGTTGTTACCTAACTACAGGTAGCTAACGGGTTTTGTCAGGGTTTTCCAATAATGAAGTAGTTAAGTGCTACAGGCTGATGTGTAAATTAAAATACACAATTTACATGGTCATCATGCCCATAACCTTTTTTCATGAGCTGCAACTCTGTTTTAGGACATTTTGAGATGCACAAAACGTAAAGCCACTGTGAAGCTTCATAATAGAACTTTATAATACTGTATGATGAGACTTCACAGGTGAATATTACTGCTTGACTATCTCTGAAAGGGTGTCCGTGGCCATGAAAGTCCAGATTGCTTCTGGCACATGGGGGTACTTTTTTTCCCGTGGCATCCAGTTTCTAATCAAAAATTATTTGTATGCTGTGGCCATAGGCAGCTATTACACCGTCAGAAAGCTTTAGGGTCATGTAATTGTAATTCCTCATTCTAACTGACTTGGACCATAAAATGCATTTAATCACTGCTTTTGTAGGTAAGCTACTGCTGTGATTTACCCCTGTTTCATATGCTCATGTGTAGGTAGGAAATGTATTCTGTCATGTTGAATGGAAGGGACACCACTACCAGAAACTTCCTCAAAATAATGGTACTTAAATAAACAAGTCTGAAAATCTGCTGGTTTGTGAGAGACGGTGATATCCTGAGTCACCTGTGGGGAGACTAGGTATTAAATATGCACTTCTAAAGATATTTCTTCACTTAAAGTAAGCCTTATGGTTCTTTTAGGGAACTGCCTTAAGATCAGGAGATAGAAAGACCGGTATAGAAATATTCTGAGTAAAGCTTATGATACTATCTAACCCCTTCGAAAGTGTCACTGAGGAAAAATAAATTATTTTCTGTGTTTATTTGTTTTCATGTACTGGGCTATGGCCAACTCCACCCATCCTCACATTTCATAAGAAAATATTTTTTTAAGTGAAATAAATGTCCAGCACATGAAAGAAATAAGACAAACTGGAACCTGTGCAAGGGAGCCCAAAGGAATCTAATAGTTCATTTGTTCCCTGTGGTCGGTGCCTTATGACTGTAGTGCTGAAGTTTTGTGCATGAGAGAGCCACTTAGAAAACCAACTTTGAGTGTTTTGTCTAATTCTTCCTCCTTTCCTCTTGGGGCTGTGCAGTTCGACAGGAGCAGGAGCTACGGAATGGAGGGGCAGTAGATAAGAAGCTCACGACTCTGGCCGACCTCTTCAGGCCTCCCATTGATCTGATGCACAAAGGCAGTTTTGAAACGGTAAGCCTGGAACTTTGGCTGCAGCTACTTACCTGATGGCTTTGTACCAAGAAAAAGCCCTGGATTAGGCCGTTGGCTGACGGATCTATCCATAGATCCTTTTGTAGGTCTATTTGGATCCATCCTTTTGTATAGTAAGTTACCAGGAACCGTGTAATGAGCAATGCTTGTCTGCTGCACTGCATGTTGCTGGTGATGACTTGGGGAAGGATTTAACAAAGACAATGGACTGCTGACGTTTAAATGTAGCACTAAATGCAAATTCTGTGTTAAATCTTTAGTTAAATCCTGTGGCTAAAACAGCTTCTGATACCCAACCTGGTACAGATAATCTGTCTGTACACGACTTTGTTTCTGCACCTGAAGTTCATTTGCAGTAGAGGTCTTGTTTTTGTACAAGATCATGATGGTTGTCTTTTGCACCTGGTAGGATAAAATGCTCAAGAGATTCTGACAAAGATGCTGGTACCTTTCAGTAATTTTAGGTGTCACCTTTTCTCTCTGTGGGCCTAGTCATAAGCTAGGATTTGGATCTAGTGACCTAAATCACGGTTAGAGACTACACAAATCAATGTATCTTTTCAGTTTTTATTTTCTAACTGCCAGATATTCTTACTTCAGAACTTGAAACAAGTACTGAACTTTCCACTTCAAGTAGTTAAGTATTAGAGAAGATCTCTATGAGAACGCAAACTGGCACTTAAATGGTGCACCACAGGTGCTGCAAACGATGCTGGAGATCTGAGCCCGTGAGCTGAACCAAAACCTTCTTTGGTACTGGGAAAGACTTCTTTCCTTTTGTGTGCAGAGTCTAGTAAAGTTGACTCTAAACTCCTTCCTTATGTTTAATTTCCTAACAAATTGTGGGTTTGAAAGAATGCTAATGGAGAACAGTGATGTCTATCTCAACAGCTAATTTAAGTGACTAGTTCGGTGCAATAGAAGCGGATCAGTAGATTGACCAAGTGCTGAGGCATCTGTGTGACGATATGTGGTTCAGAGCTTGCTTGGTCCCCTGGTGGAACATCCCCGCCAGACCTGTTCTGTGAACCAAACAAATGTGAGGTTAAGAGGAAGCAGTAAGGGGAGTCCACTTAAAAACAGATGAAACTGTATCCCCAACGAGCAATCACTCTCCTGTCTCTGCTGCGGAACTCGAAACGTGTACGCGTCTTCCTTTATGTCTTGCTGAAAATATTGAGACCTCAGTAGGTCCTTTCTGCCATAGTCAAAATAGTTTCAGCCTGTGAAATAACCAGTTGATGGATTTGACTCTCTGTAAGGCTCTACCTTCTTATTTAGCCTCATTAATTCAGAAAAGAATCCTTTTGTACATACACACTTTGTCCTACTCTTTGTAGTAACTCAAATGCAGAGAGACTCTGCTTTCTGGCATTGACATTCACCTTTTTATGCTCTTGTACAATCCTTCATCTCATGGACTAACCTTGATTGCAAAGGGATGCTCCTCAACCTCCTTGCAATAAAAATCTTCTCAATTTGTTGATCAAAACCACTTCCATTTTTACATTAATGGCTTGGTGCTGCAGAACTACTCTACAGCTCAGGATGGTGCCTGGCCTCCTGTGGACCTCCTGGTTGGAGTGAGTCTTGCTCAGAATTCACCTCTGGCAAACTTGTCTGAGCTTTGTGACTTACTCTGCTTCTTCCTTCACTGTGCCCTCAATAAACCTACATAAATTAAATAATAAACAGAGGTCTTTATTGCTTTTCAAAGGCATTTCAGTGCTCTCGTGTGTTAGGATTAACTTAAGCATTTTGGGGAGGGGGAGTTGTGGTGTGTGGTCTAGTTGAAACTCCCTGGAAGGGGTGTGCAAAAAGCTCTCTGAACATTGCCATGCACATTTATGGCTTTTATTCAAACTTCAATCCAATGTAGAAAGTCTCTGTTCATATTAAGTTTCCTGTATCTTTGTTGCTCATCTTTCTTTTACTCCTGCCCAGGTTATCTAACTTTGATATTAAATACCTTCAGTTATTTAATTTTATTTATTTATTGACAGAAAAACTCAATTACTTTCAAATGCAAAGAAACTTTCTTAGCAGGAAAATGCATAAAGCTGTGGTTTCCTTTCAGGTCTGTAATTCCAGCTTTTAAGAAGAGTTGAGAATCGTTTTTCTTTGAAGAGACATTTTCAAGTGTTGAATGAGCACTGATTTTTTAAAAACTTATAATCCGGCAATGAGTAGTGTGCTTCACGTATAGTACAACTTAGGAGCATTGTACTTGTAAAGCGAAGTATATGTTTAACTGAATTACACCATGGAAAGTGAGATGTGGAAAAGTTTAGAGGCTGCAAATCTGTAAAAGATTTTATTTTAATCCTGCAGGTCTTTTGCACATGACAGCTGAGTCCCTGGATGTTAGTTAGTTAGTAGCCAGTGGGAATGAGGCCACATAAACCAGAGGCAAATGAGTCTTTCTCCTATTGGAAACCCCAGAGAGACTTTCAGGGCTTAAATATTTGGTGTCACCAAGAAGTCTGTATTTGACAAGTGTTGTATCTATATAATGAGGCTCTTACTCTCTGCCAAGACTCTGAAGAGTTGGTTAAGTTTGTACAAGGAAATTTAACTGGCATTTCCTGACTGTGATAGTGAGCTTCATTGTAGTGTTAAGCTTCATGGTTGTTATCTCTTTAACATAGCATTTCCTAGGAATGCATCAAGCACCAAACCCTCTTGCTACTGAAGCATGTGGTTATGTTCTAGCGTCAAAAACTTGATTTCAAGAATTTAATTTGAAAATAGAAATGTGTCTTTTCATAAATCACACATTCTGTGATGCGATTGAATTCCTGGAGGGGTCGCAGTGGGTTCACACAATTTAGTGCCTTTCCATATGGGGAGCAGATAGTCAGAAGGATTGAGGTTGGAAATGACCTCTGGAGATCAGCTAATGTGCTGCCTGTAGCTCCTCCCTGCTTTCAGCTCACAGTGAATATTTCCTTTGTGTGTTGCAAGCAGATAGAGTTTGGAAGTGAATCTCCTGCTTGTGTAAGGCTCTTTGCTGGCCATCAGTGCATGTATAACCTCCAGATGAACCACTGGGACAGCCGGTTGACGTGGACGCTTGTGTGGTCCTTCCTGCTGGTCCAGGCAAGAAGTGTAAGTCTGGCATGGACAGAATAGCTCCTGTTCACAAGCAGATCTCATGTCCTGACTTGCCGTAATCACTCTCTTCCTAAATGGCCTCTGCTTGACTAGCAATGGTCTAGATGGTCATGAGGTGCTGGCTCTGCTCCCTTGTTCCTCTCTGTACTGTGAAGAGCAGTGTGTTTCAACCAAGCTGAAAAGGAAGAAGCACCACAATGATTCCTCCTTGTTTAAGGAGGAGAACCTCTAGACAACGGCTAAAAGTTTTGTCCTAGGGTACTTTTCCTGCAGGACTCCTTGGCAAAGGAAAGACCCTGCTGAAGGAGAGCAGGATTAGAAATTTTTAAGTCGTGCACGTTGCAGAAAAGTCAGGTGAGGGAATAAATTGTGTCACTGATGGGAGTACAAGAGCTTGGTGTTACCCATTAAAAGCAAGTAGCAAGCGTAAAACATGGCTTTTTTGCAAGTTGCCTGACCCACAACATATTTAGAAACCCACAATATTCCTCCCCTTTCCCCTCCCTGCTTCCCCCCTCAGAAACAGAGCCAGTGGCTGGCTAAGAGCACGGCTGTGTCCGTTCACTAGATGGCAGCAGTTTAACAGTGTCCTTTCAAATGTCCTGCTGTTTTTAGAAGGAAGGTAAGAGTGGTTTCAAGAGCTCTGCTTGCTTTCGGTGCCCAAACCCGTCTTCATAAATGTTCCATGTGGATTTTCTGTGTCTGCATCCCTTAAAGAGGGTGTTAGCTGGACAGAGGAGAGGTAGGGTCAGATTTTCACCCGTGTTGAGGAATATACAAAGTAGAAGAATAAGTCGCACTTTCTGGCTTTGCTAGGGGCATATAGTTATGGTAGAAAATGGGATTAGAGGTATAATCCTTTTTTTATTATTATTATTCCTTTTGAGTTTGTTCTTTTAATCCAGCACAGATTAGGTTAGGGCCTAAGACTAAAGCGGGCTGATAGACTTAAGATATATCTTGATCTGTGTTCGCTTTAACCCGGGGCAGTACCTCTAGACCTCTCTGTAAACGGCTTGCCTGAAATTACCTTTCAAAATCCCTCATTAGCTCAAAACACCCTGGAATTAAAAGCCTAGTAAACCCTGAGTAAAAAAAAAAAAAAAAAAAAACCCTGAATATTTTTTTAGGTCTCCCACCCTACTTATGCGTTCTGACGAAATACTGGATTTTGAGACTGGAGTGATAGTAGTGAGAAGTTAATGTGAAGTCACTCAGGGGATCAGTATGGCTCTTCCATACTTGTTGTCTTTTTTTTTTTTTTTCCTTTTCCTGTAATGTTCTTTTCTGTGAGTAAAAGAAAAATCAGCCCTGCAGGTCATTGGGCCGTGCAGAGTAATTTTTGTAGACTGAGATCCTGTGATCAAAGAATGACCTTTATATGCTTTAATAGCTACAATTTTAACAGTATTGAGTGTTGCATTTTACCAAGCTGAATATATGGGCTTCACACATCCCAGTATTTGTGTCACATAGACTGACTGTTCAAAAGTACACAGGCCAGCATTCACTATAACAATAGAGCTTTGGTTTGGGGAGCAAAATACTGTCAAACCCAGAAAAATTTCACGCAAAATCCAAATTCCTCAAATTATTTGCTGTTAAGGGCAATACAAGCAAGACGGTGAACACACTTAGAATACGTTCGTATGCTAGTTCCAGTCTCTCCAGGTGGTAAGAGCATTCCTTCTGTTGATATAGCCCTCTTTTTTTCAACAGGTATTGGCAATTCAGCGATCAGAATTACATTCTTGATCAAACTCCTACCATTAACCAACCTATCAGACAATGCCAGCTTTGTGACTCAAACCAGTAAGATTTTTCTCCTGCACCTTCCCATCTTCCTCCCCACTTAACAGCCCGGATCTCCAGCAGCGAAAACCGTCTTAACTTGCCAGGTGCCCCTGAAGTAGAGAGGAAAAAAAGAAAGAAAGAGCGTGCAGAGAGGGCGACCTGGCCTATTTATGCAAGTTGGCCATCAGTTGTGCTGTCCTGTTTGAACAGAAAATGATCCACAGGTTTATCTTAAGAGTGAGCAGGTCTTTCCTCTGTTGTCAAATCGGTGCGATTGACTACACTCTTCCCAGAGCAAATACGGAATTTGCAGTTGTTTTGTTTGTTTATTTATCCCCCCTGCCCTGCTCCTCAAGTCGCTTTTCGCACTCCGCGCTTGGCTTGTTGAAACCCAGCGGCTTTGCTCATCGATGTGGTCCTGTAATTCAACTGGTCTCATTCAAGCAGGTCTTTTCAGCCCTGCCTTCTGTTTTTGTGGATGCCTTTTTTTTTTTTGCTAGCTCTGTCCATCTTTTTCACTGCAAAAGGGTTTTAGGGAAAAATCCAACCGCGTTAGAAGCCATCGCTGATCATTGCTGGCAGTGTTTGCATCCAGCTCCTCTGTGTGGGCTCATGAAGCTTTTCTCTCTGCTTGCAGGCCAAGGAGTGCGGTCAGATGCAGAACAAATGGCTCATGATAAACATTCAGAACGTGCAAGATTTTGCATGTCAGTGTCTCAACCGCGATGTGTGGAGCAATGAGGCTGTGAAGAACATAATCCGGGAACACTTCATTTTCTGGCAGGTGAGAAATGCCATGGGGGCTGTAGTAGTCAACCTGATGCCTTCTTAGATGGGTGTATTTGTACCTACTCTGTATGTTTGCAGGATGGTTTGTGTCCCCTCCCAACCTGTCCCCTGCAATAACTTGCTTCTGATGTGGTATTCCGTAGGTATACCATGACAGTGAGGAAGGACAGAGGTACATACAGTTTTATAAATTGGCAGACTTCCCTTATGTCTCCATCCTGGATCCCAGAACAGGTAAGACAAGGGACCGTCATCTGCAGTGTATATATCCTGTAAGGGGATACATATAATATATATATATAGTATTTGTAGGCTCAAATACTGTCTTTGGCAGCATTTTTTTTTAACTGAACAGTCAGACTTCTTTGTTCACCTCCAGGTCTTTTTAAATTATAGCTTAATTTTCTGTGTCCCCAAAGCTTTGTCTCTTGTGTTCATGTAATCTACAGTATCAGCAGGTACTGCTGCTCAGAACTAAAATAATTGCATTCATGCTGTTTGATGCAAACCACCCCAAAAATAGTTCTCTGCAACCAAAGTTAGAGTATTCTTCTTAGCACTTTACATTATGGAAACAAATTCTATTTGCCAACATGCAGAATCAAAGCAGGCAAGAATGTAGAAATCCTTATCAGTTTAGTTGGTTTTCTTTGTTTGTTTTTTTTAGTTATGGCACATAATTCACCACTCTTCACACGCATTCCCACAGGTATAGGAAGTTGTTAACAAGCTCATTAAAGTAGGTTTCTCCTTATGGCAATACAGGAGTGAAACCATTTCAAGGTGCTATAGGGAGGAGATGTAACTATCAGGAGGTGGCCTGCAGGAAGCTGATGTTCCCCAAATGCAGACATATACACAGTGTGTGCAAAGCAGAGAATGTTTGTTTGGCAGCTAAGCTACAATGTTTGTTTGGCAGCTAAGCTACAATGTTTGGAGGGCTGTTGCTGAAGTTCTATTCCGTGATGCCTTCTTTTCCCTAGGCCAGAAGCTAGTGGAGTGGCACCAGCTCGATGTAACTTCGTTCTTGGACCAAGTGACTGGGTTCCTGAGTGAGCATGGACAACTGGATGGACATTCGACTAACCCTCCCCAAAAATGTTGTCGTTCTGTAAGTATGAGAAACTTGAGGGA
The DNA here is from genome assembly GCF_000705375.1 of Tinamus guttatus. The sequence continues at coordinate 80,860 of NW_010577530.1, read as the reverse complement.
AAGCTGGTGTGCCTGTATGCAGTCATAGTGTTTTCTCATGTTTAGTATAAAAAGATAGAATGAATTAGAGCACGAGCATGCAAAAATAAGAAGATGGTGCATCAGAAAGCACCTTCTCCTCTGAGAATTATTTTTGTTATGCGAGTTGTGCTTTCAGCGTTCGTTTTGAATTTAGTGGTCACAGAATGTGCGTGTGTAGAATGGGAAAAATACTGCTGAAAATAACACGTCAAGTGACTGCGAGGAGAGATCCTGAAGCACCGACTGCATGAGTGGCCTTCCACATGGCAGCTTTGGTAGCTTCCCTTTGGAACACTTTGGTACAAATGTATGCCTTTTTTCTGATGCTTTTTTTGTGTTATGCCTGTGTTCAACAGGAGAGCCTCATCGACGCCAGTGAGGACAGCCAGCTGGAAGCTGCCATCAGAGCCTCGTTACAGGAGACCCATTTTGATTCCTCACAGGCCAAGCAGGAAGCTCGGTCAGACGAGGAGTCTGAATCAGAGCTTTTTTCCGGGAGTGAAGAGTTCATTTCGGTGTGCGGATCGGAGGAGGAGGAGGAATTGGAGAATCCTGCCAAGTTGAGGAAATCTCCACACAAGGACTTGGGGTATAAAAAAGAAGAGAGTCGGAGGCTGCAGCCTGAGCCCCCTGCAAGGACAGAGCCAGGTACAACGTCAAATCATCGAGTCCTGCCCTGCATCGATGCAGGGATCCTGGAGGAGTCAACTGACAAGCCTGAAAGTACCTTGCAAGGCTTAGATGTGAATGGTGAGTTACCACATTTAGTTTTGATAGTAACTTGCAAGTGTTTTAGTCTTTTTCTGATATACATATGTATATATTTATAAAAAATCTAATCTATCTATCTATTATTAGCAAGCATTTGGAGTCTCTGTTCCTCGCAGCAATTCTGAGCCGGAGTGTAGCGAGTTACGGTGATCAGATACGGTATCTGATCTGAAAGGCAAAGGATAGCACAGTTTCTCTGGGAATGCTGATATGTATCAGTCACTAACTCTTCCAGAAGTCCCAAGTTTGATGTATGCATTTGAATTGTGTGCAGACTGAAATGTTGTGCACCAAAAAAAAACCCACAACATTGTTAGGTTAGGGACTCAAGATGTTGTATTTGTCTCAAGTCCCTAACCCCATTGCTGTATGCAGTAAAATGTGCTGCCCAAAGCCTGCAGAAGAGCTCAACTAGGCTGCCTTGCTGTTTGTTCACTTGTAGTAACTTCCTTTATGCCAGGACCAAAGGCACAGCTGATGCTACGGTATCCAGATGGAAAGAGGGAACAGATTTCACTGCCTGAACAAGCTAAACTTCTGGTGAGTGGAGTTCATTGGAGTTCATAAACCCTTGTTTAACTACAGGACAGCTGAAACTGAACCATTTATCCTGTGCTGGCACTATCAAAGTTTTATCCAGTGAAAGGGGTGTGTCCAAGGAGTGCTTGCACTGTCATCCTGTCGTGTTTCCTTTTTTTGCCGTATTCTTTCACACTTAGAATCTCTGCAGTGTTTGAAGAGGTCATCGTAGTCCTCTTAGCTGTAAGTTTTCATGAGACACTGCCCAGGAAAATTCATCTTTGTGCTGCAAAGTCTTAGGTACCTAAAAACAAGACTGTGCCTTTTCAAAGGACCTTGCATGGACTAAGAAGGAACCTAAGCAAAAAGCTTTGGTTATATCTCTGAAGAACATGAGACTATAGCCTAGACTGTAACACTTTGCATGTGACAATGGATTTTACTTGTAGAGCTTTTGTGCTCTCATAAGACATGAGCCTTATTTAATTTTTTTAATCAGATGATTAAAAAAAGCCATTTTAATTTTTTAAAGCCATTTCAGACAGATAAAGGTTGAGCCTCAGATATTTCTTACCAAGCATCATATTCATGCTGATTTTTTTCAGCCCATAGTCACTTCAATTTTAAAGCTGTCCTGAAATATAGCAAACAATTATCTAAATAGGTCTTTGTACCTTGAAGTTTTAACTTATAAGTTGTTCTCCCAGCACTATTGAATGTTTTTGAGAACAGGCTTACCACCATTACTTTCGTACTGATCAAGAATGGCTTTTTTACACTGTTATCTCCAGGACATGCTTATATTTCCAATATTACTGTTACCCTTTTCTCCCAGGTATCCCAGAAATCAGAGTGGTGAGAGAAAACAAGGGCAAAAAATCCCACCTCCCACATGTCTGTCCGATTCTGCTTAGGACTGGGGTTCATGTTCTGACTCCCCTTAGCTTGTAAAGCAAGAATGTTTTAGGGCAATTTCCCCCTCTGGATTGCTGTGGGAGAGCCGAAGTGACAGTTAAAGAGCAAGTGGAAGTGGGGTGAATGATGAGGAGGAGTTTCCTGCTGCTGATTTCCCTCCTTACACGTAATTCACTGGTGTGGCATTTGGTTTGAGGTCGGTATCTCTTCATCCCCATCCCCTATTACGCGAGAAGACTCGGTTAGGTGAGGGGCTCGCTTGATAATTAGCCTCTCTGATGAGGCATGCCACGTGAGGGCCAAATTAGAATCTCTATTATATACAAAATGTCCAGATTTTCATTCTGTGTGATTGCAGACCCTTTTTTTTTTTTTTTTTTTTTTTAAGGTATGGGGATATTTTTGTGACCTTCCGATTTTTCAGTTAACTAACTCCTCTTTGCCTCTTCTCCTCTGCAGGCTCTTGTGAAGCACGTGCAGTCGAAAGGCTACCCCAACGAACGCTTCGAACTCCTCACCAACTTCCCTCGGAGGAAACTCTCCCACCTGGACTATGAGATCACGTTGCAGGAGGCAGGCCTGTGCCCTCAAGAGACTGTCTTTGTGCAAGAAAGGAATTAGCACTGTGGCCTGAGCTCTCCCAGCCCTCCCTCCTCTCCGCCTGGGGCACTGACTCATTCAATACGCAGTTGAGGGTCACAGGATCGCAGCGCTGAAATCAGGCAGGCAGCTGGCTGGCCCTTCTCTCTCTCCTTTCCTTCTCCCTAATCTAGTGACCAAATGAGAACGTTTGGTTTGGTTTTTTCCCCAGCTTGGGCCCTGGGGAAGAGCATTGGGAAGAACATCTCTGTGGGGAAAAACATCTTTCCTTTGTTTTGTTTTGTTTTTTTTTTAATGGAAGAAAATAAAAGGGTAATCTGTGCAGCCAGTATGCTGGGGCTTGGAGCAGCCGTAACATACAAACCCTTCTCGCTGCTGTTCTGAAATCTATTCTGTTTAATTTATTAAAAAAAAAACAAAAAGAAATGCCGCATGATGAGGCACAGAGTCATCTCTCTGCAAGGGGAGAGCGTAATCTCAAGTAGGGCCCGACCTTCATTTTTACCCTCTACGCAGAAGGTCTCTGTTAACCTTCCGGCCTCCTCACGGAATCGCTTGTCCAGCACCTGCGGAAAACCTGGTTGGGGCAGGGCCTGGGGTGCTGAGCTGTGTTCAGCTGCTCTGCTCCCATCTTGTTTAAAGGCTTCTGTAACCCCTGCCTATTTTGTTCCTGTTTTAAATACTGCTGGTGAACGTGTTCAGAAAAAAAAAAAAAACAGGCATACTCAAAAGAGGATTAACTGCTTGGCCCAGAGGGATAGCAGCTTCTCTGCTATTTTAGCAGAATTACCTCGTTTTATAAGAGTAGGTGAAGGTTTCTCTCCCCCACACCCTACAAGACTCCTCATGTTGACTTTCAGGGTTTTACGCATGGAAGGTGGCAGGATGCTTAAAGGCCATAGAGTCTCCAGGAAACACCCATCATAAAGCTGACGGTTAGTTGGCTTTTTTGTTTGTACATTTTTTTTTTTTCCCCCCAGAGTCAACGAGCCTTGCAGGGGCTTTGGAGCTCGGCGCTAGGGCAGGAAGGTTCCCTTGGGTATTTAAAATCATACGTGGAGCCTTGTTGGACTGCAGAAGGAAGCAGGGTGTTATGAAAGGTTTTGTAGTCAGGGCGAACTCTCACGTGCTTCTTATTCCATTTTTGACACAGCCATCCTCAAGACTAATGTTGAAGCAGAGCGTTTATTTGCAATTGAGAGCTCGGCAGGCATGCCCTTCACTAGTGAAGAAAAAAGCAGTGTAAAGGTAACTTTTCCCTAGACAAACAGGGAGAAGGTGTATGTTACATCAAGAAGCAGTGGACTCTCCCTGCTAGGGAGCTCCATGCAGAGCGTTGGAGAGCCCTCACTTCGGGACATGACATTGTCAGGTAATAGTATTGGCTAAAGGAAAAGACTTAGTGATCGGAAACTTATTATAGGGTAATGTTTTTCTGAATATTTTGCCTTAAATTTCATACTTGCCTGCATGTTTTGAAGTCTTGAAATGTAAGAAATGATGGAGTACACGTGACAGTCCAGATGGTGGTGTTTGCTCACAAATGTCCTCTGCTCCTTTTACATGGAATCAGAAAATTGTATCAATTCATTTCCCTTCAACGTGAAATCTGTTCCGCTGCAAGATACGGGGTTGCAAAAGCAAAACATGACAGCAGCTTCCTGCTCGGCTAGGATTGTGAAATCCAACACTGCTTTTGGGCTACAAAGAGATCCTTCTGTGGTGGCCATTTCAGAGATAGCCCAAATGCATCCCTGAAAGAGTTTCTGAAACCCTTTTTTATTTTTCCCAAGAGCTAAAAATACTAAAGCTGCGAGGCAGCTGCCAAAAGCTGTCATCTCACACAGGCCACCCTGTGATCAGATGCAAAACTGGGAGCCTTGGGGGTAGTTTTTCAGTGCTCTTTTATGTGAGAGCAGCTCGTTCACCTCTTGCAGAAGCAGGTAATCATTGGATGTTGAAGTACTGCAGCCAGCTGTTTATTAATCCACCAAAATATGCCTCAATATGGCAAGTGTTTTTGGCCACTAGTATAGTGGAGCGAGGAGAACTTGCGCTCTCATTTTTGTTTTGAGGAAAAACCTCATTTCTTGAGGTTTTATGTGGAGAACGTATCTTTTTACAGACAGAGGGAAATAAGGATGTGAAATGCAAGATCTAACCTGAAGATGGTTTTTTTGTGTGTGTGTCTGGGGATAAAATGGAAACTATTTTTGTCATTTCCCAGCAATTTGGAGTATTTCTTTGCCTAGGATATGCTGATCTTGGATTTTGTTCTGCCTCACCAATGTACTTTTTTCCCGTTTCCTTGCTTTGCTTTGTGACTGGGAGGCAGGGAGAAGTTGTAAAGGGGGAAGTGACCCTGCATGTGGACTCTTCTCCCCCTTGGTTCCTCTCCCCTCTTCCCATAGCCGCAGTAAAACCAGTGCCACAGCACATGCATTGGTCAGCTCCCTTGTGGAGGCTGAAGACTATTAAGAAACATCACTGACCTCTTCAGATTTTCATCCGTATTGAAGCCCCTTCCCTAAGGATGTGGCAGAGAACATCAAGCGGGTTGGGTGTGCAGCTCTTTTCAATACTAACAGCATAAATAAGCTCATTCAGGTTATTTGAAAAGTCTCTTTAAAAAGAGGCTTTGTCGACATTGCTTCCAAATATTAAAGATGAAGTAAAGGCTAGATGGAAAACGTTGGGAGAAGAAAACACATTGAGCTCCTCATTGCAAACGTAGGTGTTGTTTGAAGTATAAATCAAGTAGCCCCTCAAAGTCTGGGTTTTGCACCTTCTTGGGAGTGTTTTTCCACCTTGCTTTGCATGCTGTGTCACGAGAGCTGCTGGAGATTCAGTGGAGCTGCTGACGCCTCTGTTGCTGGATTCCTCCCTCATAGACCCAGGGAAGGGTCTCAGCTCTCCTGGTAAATAACATGCTCTAGGTCAAGCTGGTTGACCAACTTTAACCTTACAGCAGGTTGGGTTTCTGAGGGTAATTGCATTATTTTCTGTGGGCTTTGAACGTAGGTTTGCAGTTTTTACCCTTCAGACCCTAATATACTGAACTATGTTGTCTTCATAAATCAGATAAGGTGCCGTTGAAATGCCAAAGGGGTGTGTTTATGATTGCATGACAGCGTTGTAAATCCTGGTTTTCATTAAAGAAGAAATTCTAAGGGATAGGGTCATTATTTTACCCCTTCATCTTAAATAATGAGCTTTTCTTTTTTTTCCACATTAAATAACTTTTAGAAACCTTTCACTGATTTATTCTGATTTAATTCCGTTCAAGTGAGTAATAAATTCTGGTTTAATCCCAATCAAGTTGGTAATACATAGGTAGCCCTGTATGGAGGGATGCAATTTTGGTAGGTGACGTGCAGAATCTAAGTGACGTGGAGATGGGATGCACCCCCCTCTCCTCCTCATGTTTTGCAGAAATTATTTCTGCTAAACGGAAATAATTTTTTACCTCTTACCTTTTAAAAAGGTAAAATAGAGAGAAATACCAAGGCATGTTTCAAACCTTGTATCAGCCATTTATATTGTCAGGAATTCCCCGTAGTTTGGGTTGACTGAGCATTTCTCGTTCCCTGGCTGTTGAGGCCTCCGCATGCTCCTGCTTCCTGCTCCGTGTGGATCATCCTGTAAAGCCTTTCTCCGAGTTCAAGGTCCTGCTGTAGTTTGGTTGGAGTCTGCTCTTCGCTCCTGCACCTGAGCTCAATGGGCACGTGCTCTGTGGTGTTGTACGGGATGAGCTGTATTCCAGCCTCTTCCCGGCCCTGAGATGATCCATGTCTGTCCACCCCCAATAAACATAGCCATATATATATAAAAAACTATAAACATATATATTTTTAATCAGGCAATGTGGCACTTAACATCAGTGCCTCGAGTTGCCTCAGTAAACCTGTTTTTTTACGTCACTAGGTGACCGGTGTTTGCGGAAGTTTGGATTTGGTCACTGTCAGGAGCTACTGTGAGTGTCTGCAGTTCTGTAACGGCTTGTTCAATGGTGCTGAAACTTTAAGCTATAGAAGGATGGATAGTAAAAATACATGGAGAAAGGGGTGAGGTGCTATTTTATAGAACAGCTTTATGCGAACAAAATGGGGGAAAACTCAACTCACAGTATGGTGCCTAATTGGAGACACCAGATTATAGAATATATATATATATTTTTAAATGAATCCATTTTCTCTGTTTAGTGAATTTACAGATTCTGAATTATGACTTTGCCCATCAATTTTTACAGTAGTGGCTTTTTTTTTCCTTCAAAGATGCAACATGTGGGAGGAGGGAGAGAATTAACTTTCAGCTCCCTGTGCTGGGAGGGACCAAACTCAAGGAAACCTCTGATCTATATACACAACTGCTGCGGTTTTTGGGGTTTTTTTTGGTTTTTTTTTTGTTTTGTTTGTTTGTTTTTGTTTTTTTTTATATAAATATATGTAAATGTCCTATTGTAATATTTGATCCTGGAAATAAAGCAAACTGTTTTCAGTAGTTTTCTTCCTCTCTTGTTTTCCTTTTGCATTTTGGGGTTTTTGTTTATTTGTTTCTAATGGGAGTCTGTGTCCCTGTATTAGGTGGAGGGTTTTTAAGTTTTCGCTCAAGTTTATGGGGCAGAAGGAAGGAAAATCAATACTGAGTTGCCTGTTTTTGTGAATCTGAATTTTTAGTGAAATTACCAATTAGGTGTGTCTATTTTTCCTTTGCTAGTGCTCTAAGTCTTCCCTTGACAGAATAGCTCTTGGTGTGGTACCTTCTACTGAGCCTCTGGAATAGTAAGTACTATTACATTGAGGAAACTGAATAGGAGTCGGGCTGTTCCTGTTGCCTTTCCCTCCTCATGGAAGAACAGAGAATACAGCACGTGTTCTATTCCGAAGCCTCAACGTCCTCATGGGCTCCTTACGGTTAAGGTGGTGCCTTGAGCCTTTGTAATTCTCTTTTGGGTTCCGTGAGACATCTTATAACTGCCTCACAAGAAGTGACACCAGCCTTCTTGGAAGTCATGATTATGGCTTCCTCCTTTTTGTTTGGTTATTTTTTGCTTTTTTGTTTTGTTTTATTTATTTCTTTATTTTGGTTTTATCTAAAATAAAACTTAACTGGAGAAGACAGGAGGGATCCAAATCTTCCAGCGTTTCCTTATCTGGTGGTTACCAAACTCTACCTCATCCCTATGCTGGGGACGTCCTCCCTTCCGGACAAGCATCCAGCAGGTACAGTGAAGTCATTAACTACTGGGGAGGAAAAAGCTTCAGACTGTGATCTCGAGTTGTCCTTGTGTTCTTGACCTGAACGAGGGCAGCAAGTAGCTCACTGTGGAAGTTATATTGCCTCATTCTTTCCTGTCTGACATCTGTAAAGTGTAGACTAGGGCAGCTAAATGAAACTGTCAAGCAGTGCTCATAACTTGCTTCCAAGCTGTAGCTGTGAGAAGTGCTTTGGGCTTTGATGCTTGGCATTGTGTGGTGGATCTAAAGCCGATGGTTTTAAAGGAGAGGTCTTTCCAGTTGCACCTTGGAAAAAATAGCTGGTTCTGCAGCCAGCTTTGCAGTGGTGTCTTGCAAGTGAGTTTCTCCATGTGTCCTTCGTTTCCACCTTTGTGCCCCTCCAGTCTCCCTGAGGAAGGGAGACTCATTTGCCCACCTCTCATGTCTGATTTCAACCGGATTTCAAATTGTTTCCAATATGGCTTAGAAAAAAGGGATTTCTCATTCTGGCTGAGTCAGAAATACTGGCCATTTCATCACAATCTGTAGGCCAAGGAACTACTGCAAAATAACATAGCTGCCTCTCTTCCCTTTCCTCCCCCCATGGAGATTCCAGCTTCTGACTGGGTTGGTTTATCTCATCTGAAGTAAGGCTTTTTTTAGAGGAAATTTGTAAAAAAAGTAAAAGCAAATGCCAAATTCCTTAGCAGTGCAATGTTGGTATTTCCTAAATATGACTTCTAGTCACGAACTCTGCACGGTGTTTGTCTACAAGGACAACCTCTAGGGAATGTGTCCTCCACTGTGCCTGGAAACATCCTAGCTAGTGGATTGTGGTAGAGATGGCCTTGCCAATGCTATCCAAGACCAGTGTGACAGACCTTTGAATCATGCTGAGCATCTTCTGGACGGCAGGAAGGTGGCACTTGCCTTGAAGAGTGTGTTTCTAGCCAAGAAAGCCACCCCATATTTTGTTTATTTAACAGCCCCCAAAAACTAATCCCCCAGAACTCCAGAGGAATTTGTAGACGCAGAGTGCCAAAGAAAGGGGCTAAGAGAAAGCAGACAGAAAAGATTCACTGACCTTAAGAAAGGTCCATTCTGAGGTACAAAACGTGGGTTGGAGAAGCACGGTGCGTTGGGATGAAGCAACAGAAACTGTTACCGTATGCGCAGGGAGTCAGCATCTTTTCCCTTGCTGGGTGAACGTCGATCTGCTGGCAGAGAGAGAATTAGGAGGAGTGTTTGGCCAAGTCAGTCACTCCATGCGGCAACACATCGGTCAACCCTGGCCCAGTGATTCGTTCACAAGCTGTTTTGACTGTAACTGCCCCACTGACAGGTCCATAATGAAGTCCTCTTGCCAAAGGAGGACATGCAACTGCTAGCATGACTCAGAAAGTTGTGCTGCCCTCCAATGCTGGGCTAAAATTAGCCCTTTTCTATCATTACGGAGCTGGGCTAGAGTAGGCGTAAATGTAAGGTCAGCAGTCCTGGGGAAAAAGTTCATTCCAATGCTTCATGCTAAATAGGGTGTTTTTCTGTGGGAAATGATTGACAGATCATATGTTGGCAATGTAAGAAGCTCAGAGAATTGTGACGTAGAAAGGCACAAGACAAAATTGCAACACACTTGTTTCTAGTGGAATGAAAAATGCTTCCGCTCTTTTCTATATTAAAAAAAAAAAAAGAGAATAGAGAAATTATATTATTCTCCATTGTCAGCTGTCCAACACTGGGAAAATGTTTTGCTTTTACTATTGTCTACTTTTTTAGCAGTCCACCTCATTTAAGAACGGAAGGGGGATTTACATGCTGGTAATCTTTTCTGTCAGAGGAACTATCATACTGTCTGCCTAATGCTCCTTCCATGGTATTTTTCCAGCATCACTTGTTCGCTGTGTGCCCATGTGTGCAACTCAACAGTTTCTCCTGTCAGAGAGCAGTACAGTGCACTCAAAGCCGATTTTATATTCTTGAGATTCCCATCCCAACTGGTTCAAAAATCATAAAGACCATTTTGAAATTCATTGGTAAATGCTGCTCGTGTGTTACTTGAGCGAGCAAATTGGGTTGTAAGTCATCAGATAGGATTGGGGGTGCTCTTTAGTTCCTGCTTGGCTATTGTAGTGGAGCAGGATTGATGGAGGTTCTCGTGATAAATCCATAAGGAATACAGAGCTTCTCCAAACTCTTCTCTGAGAAAGGCTTCCCAGTCTTAGTCTCCTGTCTTGGACATGGAGGTTACATTCTCCCAGTCCCTTTTCCTGTCCCGCAGTTGAGAAACGATTAACACAGCAATAATTGGTGGAAGTAGTCTCTTGGGTCCTCCTTAAAGCCTCATGAGCAAGCTGGTGTGCCTGGTTCATTGCTCCTAACCCTCCTACCTGCCTGCAACTGTTTGGCAGTCAGAAAGCTAATTTGCAATAACACAAATATGCGGAAAGAACCCTGCTTTCTAAATGTTACCAGCAATGTGTGAGATACGTGTGACAGGGCCCGTCTGAACACCTGCAGGGAAAGCAGGGATCTCTGCAAGAAGATGAAGGGCAAGAGCTGGAACCAGCCGATGGGACCAGTCCCAAAGAGAAGAAGATGAGAGGATCTGCAAAGGGATGGGTGGACATTTGCTGCTCGTGTGGAGAGAGGTGTTCTGTGGACACAGCTTGTTAACCAGGAGGAGAGCCCTGCCTCCTGCTGCCGTTCGGTGAGTGAAATTCATAGTATTTATGTGTCATCATGTACCTCCTTTTAATCTGAGAAAGTAGGAATCGCTAGAGAGTCTGGTTTGGCTAGTAAGGAACAGGATGTTTTAAGTTTTTATACAGGGTTTCATATATGATTTTTCTTAAATATAATATTTTGCAAAACTGAACTCAGTCAAATACATGTATCAGTTGTAAGTGATCTGTGATCATTTTATTTCTTCTGTTTTAGGAAAATGCTGACTTAATGTGTAGCTGGGTAAGTAGGGAGACTTTTGGAGCCTCTTTTTTCCCCTGAATCTTGCTCTAGCTTGTTTTCCCAGGCAGTGGCAGTCACTCCTAGCTCGTGTGTCTCATGCTGGCCTGCTTACACCTTCTGAGAGTGGTGCCACTCTCCATCATCGCGGATCCAATACCAAAACTGGCAATGCAAACAGTTCATGAGCCATCCCCTTGGCTGGCACATGACGACCTTCATGCCCTGCTCCAGATGAGAAGAAGCTGTAGGCCGGACTGTGACACCAATGTTACTCAATATCTTGTGCTCTTTAGGAGGCAGTTGGGATGGAGGGGCAGCCTAAGAGCAAGAGTTATGGAAAGAACCTAGGAAATGTCATGTGTCTGGGACCTTGGTGACATGCTGGTGTTTAGATAACGGCACCAGCAAACTGAAATCACAAGAGTCATCTTTCGGATTGAGGTCCTTCATGAAACATAGCTGTGTGTTCTGCAGCTTCTGTCACCCAGTGTCAGCGTGTTGAAGTATCATCCACCACTATCTTCCTTAAAAATTAGTCCCTGCAAGTGGCGATACATTGCTGTACTGCACACCAACCCATAACCATGGAAAGTGGGTTGAAGTTATACAGCTGAGCCCTCAGACAACACCACATCTGCTCTGAGGAAAACCTTAGCTGAATTTCTTTGCCAACTGAAGAGCAATCTTCATCCAAGGAGGAAGTTCTTAAAGGAAAGCGATCTGCTTGATCTTCACGGGATACTCACAGCTGTTGTGAGGAAGTAGAGTCTTAGCAGTGCCCACCTGGTCCTTCTGCTTGGCCTCACCACCTCATTGACCTCATGGTCCACTGTTCAAGGGCAACTAGACTCCTCTGGAGTCAGAGGTTTGTGCTTTGACACCTAGGGTTCATTCTCCATGCTGTGAGAACAGGGTTCAGCCTCCTGGCTGTGAGAACAGGGCATTGAGGAGTGGAGAACGCTCCTGTTTTCTTGTAAGTCACTTGGTTGATACTTCCCCCCCGTCAGGGCGTGCTGTGATTAGGGAGCACGTTCTGCTCATTCTGGCTGCACTTCTACATTCATTTGCTTTCTCACTCACTTCCCCTCAGAGCCTTTTTGCTGAGGGAAGGAAATTGGGCGCAACACGGATAGCAGAGGCTGCCTTATTCAGGAAGAACAGTCATTCTCCCTTGCCCAGTCTCTGCTGTGTGGGAGATGTGAGGCATATGACCTCAGCGGAAGGGGAAGACATGGAGCACACGCTAGGACATTATAAATAGCCACCCCTTGGTGATGCCTCTGCACATTATCCAAGGACAATCAGAGCCCATCCGTGGGGAGACGCTGCCAGCCCTGCAGAGCCAACTGCCTCCTGCACTGCTTCCTCTTCCTCCTCCCAGGTAAGCCAGGAAAGCAGAAGGACGGATTTTCTTGGGTTTGGTTAAATCCTTCTGTTTTTGACTAGCTGTGGAGGCATGCTGGTAGGAAAGGAGTCTTTTTCTTTTGAGTTCTCCTCCCTTGTCTGTCTCTGATGGACCAGCTAGAAGAAATCATCTAACACAGAACGGGCTCCTTGTTCAAGGGGAGTGCTGGAGGGGCAGCAAGTCAAAGAGACAGAAAGGTACCTGCTGCCTGTGGACAGGTCCTGTGGACATCCTGCTGTACAGATAGCCGTGCGGTTGTGCTGCATCACGGTTCCTGTGAGGGGCTGAGCGGTTATTTCTATGGTTATTTCAATGCTACCTGTGTCCATGGAGCAAGGGAGAAGGTTCCCTGGGAAGGACGCAGTATCAGAGAGGTTGAGAGTCCTGGCAGAAAACAGGAGAAGCTCCATGAGCCCTAGAGAAGCAAGAGCTATTCTGGAAGGTCCTCAAAAATGGCGACCTCTAGACTGTGCCTGGGGTGAGATGCTGAATCCCACTTGTTAACAATGTGGCCTGCCTGCAAGGGTGCCCTCAGACCGACGTGTACCACTGCAGTGAGCACTGCTGCCGTCCCCACGGAGGAGGTCAGCCAAGGGAACCGCTGCTCCCCACGCCAAACCTCCAAACAGAAGCAGGTAGCGATACCAGGCGCCGCGGGGTCAGTACTGCTGTGTGTGGCCTGGGTGCGTGGCCCAAGATCTCCTCCCCATTAGTAATCCTGCTTGAGCCATGCATGAGTATTTCTGAGATGGCTCCTACAGCGGAAAACAGCATGAAGTTCCTGTTCCTCTAAATCCAGAGGAACTCCGAAATAAATTAGCCAACTTGTGGGGTAAGCTCAGATTCTTGGAGTTTGTGCAAAGTACGTTAGGAGCCACCAAAGAAGGAGAGAATGGCATAAAAGCAACAAAATCTGAGGCAAAACCAAATGTCACCTGCACACGGCAGAAGAAATGTGAAAAACCCTCCACACAACCTTGCTTTAAGTGGTATCTTGTGGCACATGAATTTACTTTTTAGTTTAACCCTGTGCCTTTCCCTTGGCATCTCCATGAAGTGGCATGGGGCTAGGTGGATTCAACGCAGTATCAAGGTGACAGCGCCGGTGGTTTAAAGTGGTCCAAAGTTATGTATGGACCCTCTTAGTGTATTAACTAATTTTGCAGAGGAATGAAGATATCTATCATGTGGAGCTGGCTAAAGACCACCTAGGTGAATGGATAACTTATTATAATTAATAAAAATAGAATAGCAGAGGAGCTGAATGTCTTGCCCAGTGATACACAGTGACCTTTATTAACTTTAACTAGTTTCAGCAGACAGCCAAGAGACAGTCTGGTCTGGGATCTTCATCTGAGTAGTTCCTTTTCTGCCTTCCTCCTTTCCATCATAAACACTCAAAGAAACCACTAACCTCATCTCAGTTTGACTGTGTGTGTGGGTTTCAAGAGGGAGAGTTAGATGTCAGCGTCCACCTTTGTCCTAAAACAAGTCACTCCTCTATCAAAATGTTAGCATGTGCTTCTTGTCTAAGTGTAGGCTTCTACAATGAAATCACTCAGCCTTAAAACTCTGTTCAATAGGAGTTGATGGTAACCACAGTGCCTTGCAGAGCATTGGTATCTTCATAAGTCGTGTAGATGACATCTTCCTTGCACTTAATTGATACCATGAGAGATTGTGTCCTGTATCAAACACATTGCAATTTCAGTATGCGAAAAGGACATTTCCATTTGAAATGACTCTCATATAAGGTCTATAGGTTTATATTGGGGATTGGCTCCTGCTAGCTCAGCTTCCCTGGGGATGGTGTTAGAAGGTAATTTCCCTCTCCCCTTGCTTTTCTTTGCTCTTCTAGGAAGCTTATTGCCCCCAAGGTGCTCATAAAAGGCTCATGAACCATGTGGGGCCAAGGGGAAATAAGCAGCTCCTCAGTGTTGGAGCAGATGTGAGTGAAAAAGGTGAGAAGCCGAAAGGAAATGCATTGAGTTGAATCTGCGTTTTTGCACTGTCTGGACTTCGATGTCAATACTGGTGCCTCCTGAGGCAATCCTCAGGATCCACAAGGAACTAAAAACTCCCGGCATTTGCAGTGGGGCGGGCTTGGATCAAACAGCCAAGAACCACCATGCGTTGAAAGGGCTCCTTGGTGGCGTGCTAGGCGTGCGAGCAGAGGGGGCACGGCTGGCGACGGCTGCGCAGGTGATGGTTCCTCTCTCTTCCTCTCCCCGCTGCCCCCATGCAGGGCACCATGTGTGTCGGGAAGTGCACTCGAATTGTGGGCCCCTGCCTCCTGACACTGAGCGTGCTCTCCATCGCAGCCAACGTCCTTCTGCTCTTTCCTGGCTGGGCATGGAAGTATCTGGCAGATGGGCACATCACCAAGGAAGCGAAGGCGATGCCAGGCATCTGGGGAGGAGGAATAACTGTAAGTAGTGTGGTTTACACGTTCCTTGTGTGAGTGCGTGTGTATTCCAGAGCTTTTAGCCCAAGGGCTTGCAATCCAGTTACCGTTTTATGTGCTGTGACCTGGCTTCCTTTTCCTCCAGTTTCCTTGCCTGGGTAGGTCAAAAACAAAACAAAACAAAAAAAAAAATCTGGGCCTCAATTTCCTGACCCTCAAAAATGAGGAGGAGATCTCGCCCCAAGCCCAAAAAGTACTGGCTGGGGTTATCCAGCCTCCAGGAAAAAAAGGGAAAATTTCTACCTTCGGATTTACAGCAATTGTGTTGCTGTAACTGGTCTTTCTTGAGCGCTTGTGTTCACCTATTTGCAAGTTCCTTTTTCACTTGCTCCTTGTTTTACTGGGGGGAGGCCCTTCAGCTGCTCTGGAGGCCGGTGCTCTCTGTGATGGCTGGTGCGGACGCAGCCCCTTGGAAGGTGTTAGGAGCCCCATTTCCTCGTGGCTTCCCAGGCGTCTGGCTGCTGTCGGCACTAGCGAGCTGCCCCAGCGCCATGGAACTAGGGGCTCACCAGCTCTTGGTGGCTCAAGCCAAAATGCCTTGCACAGCCTCCTGCCCAAGCCCTGCTGATGGGGCTCCCGTTCTACATCCACACAGAGAAACACCTGGTTTTGTGGAGGTGGTGGGCCCTGCTGGCATGCTATGAGGTTGCCTTTGCTTCATTTGCCCCACTAACCCCCAAAACCTTCTGCACAAAGTAAGATACACCCCAGCACTGAGTTGTTTCAGTTAGATGTGAAAGGAGAAGAGTAACTCCCTGGCTCCCATGCGTGAGGCTGGTGCAAGGCTCGAACTTCAAAACGGGGGAGGAAAGGCCGGAGCCAGGTTGTCCTGTCTCTTTTCAGTCACTCCTTCCTTGTCTGCAGGTGCTGCTGGCAGCAACCCACATCACGGCGGGGGGATGGCGCAGGCTCCGACTGCGGCACCCGCCGCAACGTAAGGCCCTGCCGCCGGGACGTGCCGGGCGCCGGGCGGGAAGGGAAGGGAGGCCGCCCGTTGGCACGGCGATGGGAGGCTGAGGGGACGGGAGTGCCCTGCCCCGGCATGGCAGGGCTGCAGGCAGGTGTCCAAGGCAGATGGAAGAGCAGCTCTGTGCCTCGGATGCCCACAGGCAGCTTTAGACTGTCTGTTTAAACTGTCTGTTTGCCTGGAGTGTGGCAGAGCAGCGGGGATGGGGCGACCCACGTGCTCCCTGTGCCTGCTCCTGCCCAGCTGTCCAGGTGCAGCGCTTACTTGTGCCCCTTTGGGCGGAAGTTTGGCAGAAAAGGTCGTTTTCCATCCTTAGGTCTCATGCAGACTTCACAGGTAATGCACAGCCTTACCCTTTCCTCAACTGTGCTT
Organism: Tinamus guttatus; assembly: GCF_000705375.1. The sequence continues at coordinate 64,646 of NW_010577530.1, read as the reverse complement.
TCAAAGCCTCCTGCCTCAAGGGCATAGAGCAGTATTCAGCCAAGTGTTTTCATTTTTAGGGTTTCTGTCCACCCACACCTGCCTAGCTCACCACCAGGCACGCTCGCTTTCTTGGGTAACCTTGAGAAATGCCTTTGGCTCTGGGCCCCGCTTGTGCTACCGAGTGTTTCCCCTGCAGGCGTTCCTCTCCATTGTGCTGTCCATGCTGGCTCTGCTTGGCTCTGCTGCCTCCTTCATCATGTCTGGGGTTGGCCTGACCAACGGGCCCCTCTGCTTGTACAACACCTCAGGCAACGAGCTCAACCAAGGCCCCCGCTGGGGTTACCCCTTCGTGGACCCCAACAGCCAGACTTTTGACTCCAGGTAACACAGATGGGATTTTGCCGTCACAATAAAGTCCGCCCTGATGCGGTGACCTCAGCATCTCCACCTTGTCCAGGGCAAACCCAATGATGCTGTTGTTTAGTAAAGCAGGGTTACAGCAAGAGGGAACGGTGGGCTTGTGTCAGGGCTTGCTGCTTGGGATGAATGTCCATTTGAGATGAAAGTCACCCGTTCTCTTTTCTCTCTTGTCCGCTGAGCCAGGTGTCCTTTTCCCCACAGAAAGACTAGTTTCTGTCTGTTTGTTTGTTTTGTTTTGTTTCCATAGACAGAAATATTTCTCTAACTTAGATAATGTGAACTCTTCTCAGTGGTGGCCAGTGACAGAACAAGGGGCAATGAGTACAAATTGAAACACAGGAAGTTTCATCTCCATGTGAGGAAGAACTTCTTCATTGTTAGCATGACAGAGCCCTGGCACAGGCTGCCCAGAGAGGCTGTGGAGTCTCCTTCTCTGGAGATCTTCAAAACCGGGATCCCGCCTGGATGCCGCCCTGTGCCCCTGCTCTGGGTGTCCCTGCTGGAGCAGGGGGTTGGACTAGACAATTTCTAGAGGTCCCTGCCAACCTAAAGCATTCTGTGAGTCTTGTTTTGTTTCAGTGGCAGACATAGCATAAGAGATACTCAACTTCTAGGTATTTTTAATGATGCCTTTTCATCCAGTCGTTCTGGTGACTCTGTCTAGGACCAGTGAGTGGTATCAGCATAGTGGAGAGGCTGATGGAGAAAGAGGGCATGGGAGATGCCCGAGGCAGGTCTGAGACTGGCAGAAATGTGAGCGGAAGCTGCCGCCTTAGTGAAATCACAACCTGAGCAAAGCCTGTGAGAACGTCAGCGGGCAATGTCCTGACATCTTTGGTCACCTATTCAACAGAAATGGATGATGACCTCTGGGGAGAAAATAGTCCTTGTTAAACACAAAGTTCTTCAGGGAAGGACTGGAGTTTGCAGTTATACCTTCGAGACTCTGAAAATGTCCTTCCAAAATGACCAGGCAGATTAGATGAGATTCCTGACTTTTGAAGGGGGACTAGTTTCAGGATCTACTGTTGCCAAAGAGAGTGAAAAAAGCTAGAGCTTAGGTTTAAGGTAATATTGCACATGACCTTGTCCAACTATCTTGTGCAGGATCTCCATACAAACTGAAAATTATTTGCATAATTGGAGTCTCTGGAGCACCTGCCTAGAGCCTGTGGGCATCGTAACCTGGAACGTCTGCTTCTTCTCCATCCTGCTGCTCATCAGCGCTTCTGAGATGGTGCTGGCCTCTCTTCAGATCATCAATGGCTGCTTTGGGAGCCTGTGTGGCTTTTGTGACGGGAAATAGGTCATTTTACCGCCTATCATTTCCCATGTGCTGCTTTTCCCTGCTCTGAAGGGTCAGGATGGTGCGACAAAACTACCTCATTTGAAGTTACAGAAGTAGGTGAAGGACAGAAGGAGCAAGCAGACGATCCTTGCTTATGGAATATGAACCTGGACATGGACCTTCTGTCACTCCCTGTCAGTATGAGCTGCATCCTGGGTTTGAACACAGCACTTGCAAGGTAACTCGTATCTCCCTGTTTATTACAGCCTTGGCTGATGCTCTCACATATGTTCCCCACTGCCTCATTACCCAGCATGAACACCCCATACTGGGGAATTTCTTCCCCCGTTTCCTTTCTGAGCTCCTGGACCAGCGGCGAGTGCTGGAGCAGGGACCCAAAAATGTGGCAAGTGCCACAGTGCAGAGTTTCCTGTATGAAGAACCTGGGCTTTGTCTGAACCACGGTGTGAACACGGGGAGAGTTTAGGTCTGTGCGAGTCTGTGGGCATCCAAAAGGAACTCAGCCCGCAGAGCCCCCGTGGCTGGTAGCACCTTGCTAACTTTGCAGTGGGCTTTGCCCTTTGCAACCTTTTTCTCTAGGAAATAAGGTTTTAAGGTCCTAAATCACTTGTGACTCGTTGCTCACCAGCGGTGATGCTCCCCACACCTCACGTTTTGTCTTTTCTTCGAGGAGCACCAACTCTTGCACAGCCCTACGAGTACTGGAGGCTACAGAGGCTATAGCTGATCCCTGCAAAGGAAGGAGTCAGGGAGCTGGTGACACTGTTTCAGTGGAGCCGCTCTCACCAAGGCACTTTGCGGAGAGCCCAAAACAGGGGGCACGGTGGGGTTCTCTCTGGGTGCAGATCTCTGCTGAAGGCCTTTGGGCACAATTTGCACAGCCTTCTTAGACATCAGTCTGGAGGAATTCCTGTTTCTAGAGCCAAGTGCCAGGAGCACAGGCTCCCCCTCTACAGAGGACAACTACCTAAGCCTGGAAAGGAACTAAAACATTGCAGCAGTGTGTGCAGCATGTTTTGGTGCTTCTTTTGTGTGCAAAGGGGTCTTCCAGTGCATCCTCTCTGCGTTTTGCCTCTTTTCGCTACTTGGAGCGAATGAATTCAGGTATTGGCAGCAAACTGACCTTGGAAATCAGTCTCGTGGGCTCATGAGTCATGGAAAGAGAAGTGGATGTGGAAGGGATGTGCAACTCCAAGCTTGACTTTGAGTGGGGAGGAAATGACACAGCTTGGGAAGCAGCAATCTCTGTTATTCATCTTCCTACGTTTTCCACTTGCACAACACGGGTAAAATCTGACTGTAACATGTGATACCATAGTATTTATAGATAAAATATATGGAAGCTTAACTTATTTTCATCAATAAACCTACATTTAGGAAATTTGCTTTGGCATTTCCATGTTCACTGTGGAACAGCTCAGGCCAGGACCTGCAGCACGGATGGGGGGACATGAAGGAAACTAGAGGTTCCAATGTGGCCTCCTGTTGCTGAAGCGCACGGTGCTGGGTGACTTGGATAAAGTCATGTTGGCTGAGATGGTGCTGGTTTTCTGGTGTATCCCCCACAAAAGGCAGGTACACTCAGGGACACCTTTCCTACATGTGTAACTGCAGCGGAGACTGTGAAAATGCCTGGCCAGTGGCTGTTTGGATAAATAGACGGTGGGAAGGAGGATGGGGAGGCAACTCAGCCAGCGTCACCCCTCTGAACCAACAGCTCTTCAGGCCATCGAAGGTGAATGATTAACCCTGAAGCCCTCTTGGAAAAAACCCACCCACTAGCCTGGCAGGGGAACCCGGGGCTGCACAGGGCATGGTGCAAGCTATGGGCTACGACGGCACAGGGGGATACGGGATTTACGGATGGGCAGGAGGTGCAGAGGGAACTGGGGGATTGGCCAAGGCTAGCCAAGTGTGCTTGGGAAAGGGCCAAGGGCTTGAGGTGGAGAGGAACAAGCGTGGGAAACTGGAGGACAGTGCACTGTATGGGCAGCCCTGCGCCTGCTGCTGCTCTCTCCTCAAATCCTCTCTCTCTTTTCTGTGCAAGTGTGTGCTCAGTTTTCTGTGCATGTGAGAGCTGGTAGCAAGTGTTAGGCTGGACTGGCCAGCAGGAAGGCTGAGAAGAGTGGGAACAGGGTCTGGGAGAGACCAAGGGTCCTGGAGAGATGGATGGTCTGGGAGCCAGTGACCGGTGAGACCGAGGGTCGGAAATTTTTGAGGACAAAGGTCTGGGATCCAGGTGAGATGAGATGCCAGAGACCCTTGAAGGGACTTGTCTGGCTCCAGGAGTTTGGTGTCTCTCCAGGAGAAGGGGGATCCCAGCATTCCCCAGTGCAGCAGGAGGCACGATCCCGCCCGTATTCCTCCTCTGCTTCCCAAGGGCCAGGGATGCTCCGGCCCCCAGCGCCGCCCAAACCCCAACGCTTTCAAAGTTAAGAAGAAAGTGACAATGATGGAACTAGTCTAGAACAGCCATCGGCCAGATTAAGCACGAAGCAAGAGAAAAAATAGCGACAAGGAGGAGTCAGCTTGAAGGATTAAAAAACCCAGCATAAATATTTATTTCTGTAGGAGAGCCCACAGTGGTGAAGGTGGGAACAGGGCAGCTGTTGAGCCAGGTGTGGTACAGCCAGAAACGGCCCAGTGATTTTGGGTAGCAGTTTATAGCTCAAGGTGATGAATTTTGTTATGAAGGAAGAAAAAACAATCACACAGTTGTCCTGCTGCTGGGTTTGCAAAGCTTCGTTCTTAGAGGGTCCATCTGAGGCTTGGCGTTCCTGGAGCCACAAACCAGGTCTTGCCCTAAGACCTTCCTTCTCCTAAAAAACCCGCTGTCCCTGAATCTAAGGCCGGTCCACGAGGCTGCAGGATTGCCTTGGGGACAAAGGGATGACACTGGTTTTAGCGACATCCTTTTCACTGCAGCCGCTCGCGGGGCCGCAGCGCCTCTCCTCACGCGCGCCCGAGGCGACGCCGCTTCGCGTCGTTGCAGCTCAACCCCCTCCACGAAGGCCCTTCACCGAGGAGCTCAAGGTGCCGTCGAAGCAGGGACCCCAGCGACGTGCGGCTCTGCTCGGCCTGTGCCTTCAGAAGAGGAGCTTCCTGTTGGAGAAGCTGACCCATGGCACCACAGCAGGACCAGCTGGGTTTGCAGGTGGGACTTCAGGCCACCATCAGTCTACCCAGCGCAAACCTGATGCTCCAGCAGCTCAGGCCATCCATGGAGCTGCCGTTTTTCCTCTCTGCTTGTGTCTAGCTACTGCCTCTCTCTTTATACCCAGCAAATTCACAAGCAGGGCAGGACCCGGCCCATGCCACAGGCAAATCACTAAGGCACTGAGCAGGCTTTGGGATAGAGATAAAACAATAGGACATGGAAATCTATAGGGCACAACATGAAAAACAAACAAAAACAAAAACAGATGTGACAACAAGTAATAAAAGTTAAAGATAGTGCTGGGATGGATGGCTGGATCTCACAGGCAGTGAACGAAAGGGAAGGGATGTGAGAGGCAGCTAAGCAGCATGGATGGATGGAAGCATTGGGCAAAACCTTTGAGGTAGCACCATCTTGCAAGGCCATCAGCAGCATGGGAACAGTATCTGTAAGACCAAGTAAAGATGAAATGTCAGTAATGGTATCAGAAATGGCAACTTTGGATATGGACTTCAAATGGTAAGCAATAGAGAAAATGTAATTAGGGACATGCTGTTTATTTGGTGGAAGGCTGGATGGGAAAAAGAGAGGTCAAGGGCAAAGAGAAGGAT
>NW_010577530.1:46972-59099 GCF_000705375.1 Tinamus guttatus | reverse complement strand
CAGGCAGGTGTTCCCCAGGGACATCCAGCTCTGTGGCACCAGAGGCTCCAAGCCCAACACAGCACTTAATTAAAAAAACAAATAATCAGATAAAACCCTGTTTTGGGATAGTAATGCCTGCACAATTAGCAGTTTTGTCGCACTTGTCCCACTTGCACCAGTTGGGGGTCCAGGCCTTGGCACCGTCAGACCCGCGTTGAAGGAAGAGCCTTGGCGGTCTCACTGTTCCACCTCGCAGCTTCCCTCAGCCGGTCTGGTTTTGGAGATGGGATTTGGGGGCGATAGGGCTCTAGGAGACAAGGCAGCTCCTTCCCTTCATCTTGCTGTGACTTGGTGGGCCATCCTTCTGCTCCAAAGCTGCAGACAGCAAGGGGATGTTCTGGAGCACATCGTGCAGTGTGAACATGCTGAAGGAGATCTGCTCGTAGGGAGAGCGTGTTCCGTTCTCGTACAGGCAAGCAAAGGCAATGGCTGGTGTGCCAGAAGCTGAGTACTCCGAGTAGGGCAGCTCGATGTAGGCCAGATCTGAATAAGCACTTGGGCCTTCATATATAACCCATGGCTCGGTCCAGCTCTCGGCATCCCTGGGGAAGGTACTAAGGTGAATCCCCATGTTGACCCGTGACATGGAGCTGGTGGGGTGGGAATAGAGCACCCATGTTGGTGTTTGAAAGAAGAGGGAGCGTTCGGAGGTAGCTTGGGGGCCATGTTGTCCTGCAATAGGGCCTGAGAAGGTGACATCATTGATATCACTGTGATGCCCTCCAGAAGGACAGATCTCTTTGGACCCACCTCTTACTTGGCTGCTGGAAGCAGTGGTGGGCATGTTTCCATCAGGTGCATCCCAAGCAGGAGGGTTAGGAAATCTGGAGAACTTCCTAGAGAGCAGCAAGTGACCTAGGCCTCGGCGGGATGCTGACGGGGTCTTCGGAGCAGTGGGGACATATACAAAAGGTGCAGGGAAGCCAACGATGCTGCCGTGACAGCCATGCGGGGGTTCAACCAGCCGCTGCACCAGCTGCCCGACGTGGAAGACAGCCCCATCATCGGTGCTTAGCGCCTGCACTCGGAAACCCAAGGGGCTCCGGGCGTTGCAGTAAAGGACGTTGGAGCCGTCCTCCTCGTCCACAGAGACCAGCTGGCACTCTCCTGTCTGCAGATTGGGGATGAACTCCCCAAAGCGCCAGCTCTGGCCATGGTCGTCGCTGTAGAAGGTGAAGGAGTGCGGTGTGGTCTTGCAGAGCTTCCCAAAGCACTCCTTGCAGTCAATGTGGTAGCTGTAGGCAGGTATCAGCAGCCTGCCGGAGCGGAGCTGGATCCCATGCCCGGGGCCCAGGGCAAATGTGGCCCAGTCTGGGTAGGAAAGGAGGGATGAGCATTAGGAGCAGCCTAGGACTCAGGGTGAAGGGGGGGAAAAGGAGATAGAGATATTCTCCCCACCTCCTCCCCCTGTGCTCGAGACCTTCTTCCCTTTATTCCAGATCCTGTCACTGATTTCCCTTCCCTGGGGCATGTGGTCACAGCCAGAACCTGACTCCAGCTGGGGCAAGGGTTGTCCCTGGAAGCCCTAGATCATGCACATCCTCCTGGCTTTTCTCGCCCTTCCTCTCCCCCTTCGCACAGGATTGCTACCTTTGATGGCTCTGCCGATGACCTGCTGTGTCAGGTCGGTGACCTTACTCCAGCTCAGGCCTTGGTCAGCGCTGGTGACGTAGCAGAGCCGGGTGACATTCTGGCCAGTGATGATCTGGTAGGCTTCTGGTGTCTTCCCCAGCACCGTGATGAAGAAGAGGAAGAGGGTGCCTGTGAACTCGTCGTAGATGGGGCAGGGGTTCATGGATCGGTGGTGCTTCAGGGTGGCAGTCTCCAGCACTCTCATGTCTTCCCACTGCACAGGTAGAAAGAGGAGCAGGAGGGACAGCCCAGCTGAGGGACTTGGCCTTCTGCCTTGCCTCTCCCGCGCTCTGCAGCTCAGCCCATGCATCCCTGTATCCCAGGACATCCCAACAACGGGCTTCAAACAGCTCCTGGCATTCAGTCCTGCCATATGCTGGTAGCAAAGGGGCAACCAGTGCACCCAGAGCTCTGACTTTGATGGGATCCCAGCGTGTCCCTCACCCAACAATGTGCCCGGAGAGCTTCCTGTGCTGCTGGGATGTTTCTCTAGGTGACGCCCCCCTTCCCGTTGATTTGCTGCTGGTGTTGGTTGTCCCTCACTCACCTCCACGTAGTTCCTGTAGATGGTCCCTCGCCGCAGCACCAGCAGGTTGGCGTGGGCGTCATCGGCGCTCAGGCGCTCCTCAGCGAAGGCCAGCAGCTTGGCCACGCAGGGCAGGTAAAGCAGGGCTGGCACGCGGTACGTCACCCCGTTGGACTCCTTCTCAAACAGCACCGTCCGGGCTGGGAAATGCCGGGAGCCCATGGCGGCTGCAGCAAAGAAACGTGCCCAAAACCACCTAAGGAAGCGGTTGTGGAGCAGGAAGGGTCGAGGCAAGTGGGAGCACCAAATCTGGGGAATGATCCTGCCTTTCCCAGCGTTGAGGCCAGCCCTGAAGGGGTTGGCTGAGACATGAGACATGCTGTTTGTGTGATCACATTGGCTCTTGGAGAAGATAGCAAGAAGGACTTGGTTTTGAGGGCACTGCTGGCAAGGAGACGCTACATGGGCTACGTGCACATTCCCAGTATTTCCTAGAATGACTGTTTCTGATATGATAGCCCGGCAGTTAGGCTGGGTCAATTAGCTGTTTTTAACCTTACTTTAAAAAAGCTTCCACATTATTTTTGCCAAAGAGGCAATACCCCTTTTTGCTTTATGCAACGGCCCTGTTTTCCGAGGAGTCTGCACATTAGCTGTGGCAAGCTTAGGGCACACAGCAATTGCGAGCAAGGGAAAACGCAATCGGATTTATCATCATACAAGACGAATGCCACCCAAAACCAAATAAAAGTCTGAAAAACAGGTAGCTAGGCTAACAAAAGGTCATCGCTTTAGTACACAGGACAAATGACTAAACAGCTGACTCGGTGCTGAGAGCGTCCTGGTAAACCATCCCCACCCAGAGACACCAGATGAGTCGTGGGTAACGCGGATGGAGCAGAACTGGGCAGACCCTCTTCTTGGCTTCCAGTGAGAGCAAACCAGGAGCGGGGGCTGGCCCCCAGATAAAATAAATGTGATCTTCAAGCTGCCCTTTGGAAGGGATGTCCAGTAAGTTCAGGCTGGTCAGCAAAGAGTGAGATGTGACCTGCAGTTCCTCACTCCCACTAGCCACTGTTTCGTAGTGAGGGCAAATTGCCGCCAGCTCAGTGTGGCCAGGACACCAGGACCAGCCCAGGACCCTTGCACAGATCTTCAGGACACACTTTGTTCCCGGGTTTTCCTTCACTTCAGCTCTGCAGCTGAGCCCAGCCCTGGAGAGGGTTGCAGGGGGCTGTGTGGGCATCCCTCCCCACTACCACGACATGGGTTGGTGGTCTGCTTAGCCCTGCTAAATGGACAGTCCATCTCTAAAGGACATCTGTATTATTTCCTTCTGCTTTTTTATTTACTTGTCCAAGAGAGAATGCCTGGTTGCAATAATAGACTCAGGAGATGAGATTTTAAGCAGCTGAAGAAGAAAAGGTGGCTTCCAGAGGTGGCTCTGGAGATACCAAAAGATAACACTGCCCTCAGCCCGCCCATGTGCAAGTCTGTCCTAGGGAGGTCTTCCCAACACCAGCATGTAGACACCAACACTCACGCCTTGTTTCTCCCTACTGTTGATCTAGAAGTGCTCTGGAGATGCCCCCGGGAAGCGCTGTCCTGCAGAGGACACTGCAGAGCACCGTTCCTGGGGAAGGACAGATGCTTGCTCCCTAGCCAGGCTCTGTGACAGCAGAGCAGGAGTTACGTGTGTCCCTGCGACACCCAGTTCTTGCATTAGGGTATAAATACTCAAAACATGCATGGTTTTTTTTTTTTTTTTAGGGACCCCAGCAATCCCAAAGGGATCAGGGCCAAGGAGGCCTTGGGTTACCACCAGCTGTTCATCTAGGCTATTTAGACATGCTGCGGGTGGATTCCAACCCAACGTTCTTGTGTGTGGCGATGTATCTGGTAAATACATGTTGCGTACTTTGCTCTCCTGCTCTTATCTTCCTCTGCATGAACCAGTGGGTTCTATGACTGACCTTAAAGAGCAGCAAGGAAGGGCTGGGAAATAACGAAGCCATCTAGGAGCAAGGCCAATCCAGCTCGGGCATGGGGAGACACGATGAGGGTTTCCTTGGGTCAGCACTCACTGGGCAAAGCTTTTTTCTGATGGTCCCTTCTGCTGCTCTCCTTCCTCCTGCTCATTTCCACAGAGTGTCAACGTGCTGTAAGAGCAGCAGCAGTTGGGAGCAGCAGATATCCCTCCTTTCTACTACTGCACGGGCACAGCGCAGCCTCTGGGATGCCTCCCAGCTCACTAGTGCCTGCTCCAGAGAAAAAGATGGGCTGGAGCAGGACGTAGGCTGGCACGTTTATCAGGAGCGCTGCCGAAAGCTAAAGGAGTCGCGGAATAAACGTAAAGGCACTCACCGAGGCCGCCCGCGCTGGCGGTGTCCCGCACCGGGGCTGTGAACGCCGTCGCGCTCCTCGCGCGCTGCTGCCGCCGGGGCCGCCGCGGCTCCGTCCCGCATTATCGGGGCAGGCTGCCCCCGGGGCCTCCCCTCCGCGGATTCGTCTCGCTCAGGGCGCCGGGAGGGGATGCAAGGACAAGCACCCGGGGATGCCAGGACGAGCGCCCGTGCGGGCTGTGCTCCTCCTGCCAAGGCTCGCTCCGAGCTTCCCAGCTCTCGCTGCGGCAATCCCGACCCTGCATTCGGGAAACCCGTCTTCATGGAGGGCAGCGCTGGAAACCAGGGTAACAGATGAGAATCAAAGGGGCCAGGGTTAAAAATGGGGATAAGGAGAGGGTTTGGGCTCATATAAGCCAAGGGGATGTTTGTGACAAGCCACCAGCAACCTAACACTGACTGGGAGAGACCCAATGCAAACACTGGGTGGAAAGGGATGCCTTGGGTAGGTGCTAACTTGAGATACCTTCAGGCAAGAGAGTATCTGGGGCTAGCAAGACCCGCTGTGGTTGTATCCACGGCTTTTAAAGCTCACCAAAACACACTAGTGGATAATGCAACACCCGCTCTGCTCCGTGTTGCTGCAGGAGACCCTCTTTGCTTGTCAGCGCAAAGGCGATCACAGGGAGATGCAGCTTGTCCGTCCCTGAGGACACTAAAGGGCTTTAATTGCTGAGCCCAACGTCTCCCCTGGGGCCCTCCACCCACGCACCCTCTGCCTGTGGCCCCAGAGCCCCGCTGAAGCTCACACCTGGCCTGAGTTCTGCTGAAGGTGCCTGTGTCCAACCTTGGGGCTGTCCATCCCATCACGGCATCTGCCTTAGCACTGACTCTATCCTGACGGTCGTGGGGACCTTATGCGGCAGAGCCCACCCCGTCCCAGCCCAGGCGCTGCCGGTGCTGCTGTTTGGCAAAGCAGAACCCCGGCAGCCCCGGGACGGGCACGGCCGCGAGCGGGGTGCGAAGGCTCCCAGGATCGCAGCACGCAAAGCGCCTCTGGATTGCACCTACGGGGACTGAAGCACAGGAGGTCTCACAAGGGACCGCAGATTTACAACCTCTTATTTGCCCTAGCTAGTTAAAAAATTCTGTTCAGCCTGTTAAATTTTAGCTACGGCTGTTGGGATAGAAACCTATTACGTTATCAGCCATCTCTCAGGGTTACTGTTTCACCTCAGACAGCCCTGCTGCTGTGCAGGTTGGAGCACAGTTGGAGAGCAGGTAACGTTGCACTGAGTGAAGCCAATCCTGGCCTCAGCTGGACTGGAAAACGGGCTCTCAGGCTCCCAGTAAGACACGCCCAGCCACCAACGCTCCCCTGCCCCTACCTAACTTGGTGCTGCTCTCTGTCGTGGGCAGGTCTGACTCTGGTAGCAACCTCAGCTGGTTTGTTTGGTCCCACCAGGGCTACACGCCTGGTCATGACGGCCTCGCTAACATCAGTGAGGGTCCTGCCTGAACCTCTTCTTGATTCAAATGGAGCCAAACAAAACTCCAGACGTGTGTCTGATCCCTCAGAATGTGTTTATCCTTCTACTCTCTGCCAAGTACTAGGAAGGGCATTTTAGGCTTTCTAACGGTGCTCTTTAGTTTCTACTGCATGACTCTTGTTTTCCAGACTGACCTGCTGAAAGGCTGTTTTGCCCCAGAGGTGGCTGCATTTCGGCTATAAAAGAAGCCAAATCACAGAAAGGTTGAGGTTGGAAGGGACCTCTAGAGATCATCTAGTCCAACCCCTACTCCAGCTGGGACACCCAGAGCAGGGGCACAGGGTGGCATCGAGGCAGGTTTAATCAAAGTACACAAGTCACCCATTGGTTTGCAAATTCCTGTAAGGTAACGTTGCACATGTTGGCAAGAAGCAGGGTATGCTGTTCCTGCACAAAAACATACTGAGAATGGAAAACTGTGCAGTTTGCAACAGCTGAGCACTTGGGTGAGTGCATGAGGCCTCTGGGGTGGACTAAAAGAAGCCATTCTCCTGTTCTCTCAACCTTGCCGCTGCTGCACCCATCAATGAAGGAGAGATTATTTGTTAAACTGAAAAATACTGTACCATTGCTATGAAAAAAAAATAAAATAAAAATGGTGATGGGCATTTCTACTCGGGAAAGCCATGCTGCTCACCAAGGCTGCTCACCGCTTTGTCCAAAAGGACACCTGCCGCCGGGGCAGTAATTAATGAGCAGCCTCCAAACGAGGTCACCGGTGGAGATGGTTTGCCTGTTCCTTGGTGGCCTTGCTGTTCTTCTGATGGGCCTTCCTGTGTTCGCTATGCCCGTGGGTTGTTTATGTATGAGCACAAATGTTCCAGGAGGGTTTAGTTAGCCCTTTCAATGATGAGGAAATACCCTAAGTGAGCAGCATCCCTACCTCCATCAACCCTCTGGCCTAATCAGTGCTTGAGATTTTGGCCACAGGACCAGTGAAGATCTGGTGAAGCTCTTGCTACCCTGGCACATCGAGCCAGAACTTGGATCTGGGGGAAGAAGGTTGGTCTGGGGGATGGAAGGGGTGAATGTGAAGCTGTGACAGCCTCCGAGTATGGCCAAGTCTTGGTTATGGCCTGTAACTCTTGGCCAGGGTCTCTGCATGCACAAATAAGTCGTTTCCTAGGCCAATGTTTCTGAAGCAGCAATAGAGCAGGCTGATATGGATGAAAATACAGGTATCATCTGGCTTGTTATAATTAATCACACAATTTGTTCTGTCTCACACTCTGAATCACTTTATTCTTAATCCACTTTCAGCATCCGCCAACCTGGAGGTATCCAGACCTTGAAAGAAGGTTACTACTTGTTCTTGTTGTGCAAGAACTTCTTGTTCTTGTACTAGTTGACCACCCACAAAGAGAAGGCACATGGGATTATACAGTGTTACTGGGTGGCTAATATTCTGTCCTGACATAAGACCAAAGCAGTAACAGCAATGTCCAGAGCATGGGTGGGCCAGGATAAAAACCATATTACTTTGCTCCATGGTCCTCTACTATTGGCAGTGGGAAGCAGGAAAAAGGCACATGTGATGGCCGGAGGACCCTCACCTCCTCAGCGCAAGGAGAAACAACAACACAGGCCCTCCTGAGCAAAGGAGAGCACAGAGCCACCCCAACATCATGAAGGTCCCCCCCTACCACCTCGTAACACACACAAGAGAAAATAAGTAACAGGGAATTCTCACATCCTCCTCAGGAATGTGCTCCAAGGGGCTCCCAGGCCAGACTTCTGCTTTGGACAAGTCCTCTTGACGATCTGCAAAGCTGCGACCCAACATGCAGGCACATTCCTGCAGCCCCTGAGCCTGCCCAGAGGCTGCTGGCTCCTCCACACCGCGGGGTGTTGCTTAGGGTGGTCACAGCAAGGCCAGTGGTGGAAAGTTCTGGTATCCAGCCGGAGAGCGGAACGCCTTGGGGCCGTATCGATTACTGCTTAGACACTGCAGCTGGAGCACAAAGCGACCTGGGAATTCTGATGGAGGTGGAGTGGGACCATAATTTCTCTTGCAAGTGATTCGCCCTTCCAGGCTGTATTGCCTCTTCATTTTCCTGTGCTCTTGTTTCCTCCTCTCTCCCTCACTTTAGTCTTGTTAAAAAAAAAAAAAAAAGGAAAAAAAGAATGGGCTTGCTCTAGTGAGCTGTATTTAGCTTGGAGGTAATGCAAACTGTTAAATAGGGTCAAATGCAAAGCACAGTGATTAATGATTAAGAGGCAGGAAACTTCAACCAGTTTTAAAGAACTGTCAGTGTTCAGGAGGACTGCTCCTATGCCTGTGACAGCGGTTTCACCCTGGGGAAGGGAAGGAGGAATCTAGAGGTATCGCTAGCCATTTTCCCTGTTATTTATTTATTTTTCCTCATCACTTGCTGCTCTCACAGGCACAGTAATGCGTTGGAGGGGGCTTCATCTAGCCCAGCATGGCAACTGCTGTGCTTCTGCCTGCTCCATAAGTGGCATCACTGCTGCTCGGGTGGGCATGAGCAAGGACAAAATGCAACACAGCAGGAAGGAGAACCAGCCCAAAGAGCCTTTGTCTGAGGGGACACGATCGGCTTCCTCAGGCCTGGAAACCTGCATAAAACTGTGGTAGTAAGTACGAGGAGACAGACCCATCTGGGGATGCACAGTCAGTACTAACAAAGCAATGACCTTGTGCTTCTACCTACCAAGATATTTTAGCAGAAGAAAGAGGTTAGATATGTGCTGGCTTTTCAGTGCTTCCCATCAATAAATGGCACTGCTGTGAAAACCATCTCATCGTTTCCTTACTCCCACACACCAAGAAGAGATCACATCTGGAGGTGATGAGCTAGACGATCCCAGAGGCACCAGAAAGGAACTGCAAAAGGATTTTGTCCTTTAAATCTTTGCCACGGAGGAGAGGAGATGGGCATGTTCCCAGTCCAGGGAGATCATTGCTGAAGGACACACTCCTCAGCATGTTGAGAAAGGGCGTGGGTTTCAGATGTCATTAACCCCAAACCATAACAATGATCGAATTAGGGCTATATAACACTATCTTAAATCTAAGACATTGCACAAAGATTCACAGATTGAACTCACAGAGACCAAATCACCCCATCATCACACCACCCCTCTGAGTCCTGCTTGCCACACAGTCTTGCTGTGCTACTCTGCCACTGCAGAAATGAGGTTCCCATCAACTTGGTTTCCTTTGGCTAAGGAAGACTGGCACACCCTTACCATCACTCTCACGTGTCCTGCTGGGCAGCCACATGCTAGACAAACATTGGAAGTGCAAACAACTGCAAGCTGATGCGATACTGCCAAGTGCCTTAGTTATGGCTTGGTGATGTTTTGTTTCCTCAAAAACTATTCCAAAACAAGGGAAAGCCTAGTTGCTTCCTCTTCTTGTGTGGATGCCGAAGAGCATAAAGGTAGGACATATATTGAAGCTCTGGCATAACTATTTTCTGGCAGGCTCTCAGAGACTTTTTGTCTAAGTCTTGATTGAGGTTATAACTCAGGATACTTGCAGCCCCAGACTGGAAAGGCATGAGAATTTTATCCTTGATACGAGTCTTCTCTACTGGCCTCCAATCTGAGAGACAGATCTCCATGAGTTCCTTCTGTCTTGCTCGCAAACTATTCACCTCCTTTTCCAGTTCCTCTAGTCCTATGGCCTCCTGAATTCTCTTCCAGAAGGTCTGGTTGAAATGCAGGTAGAGTTTCCAGTCAAGCGAGCACCATGCTTTAACCCTCTCCTTGCTCTCAGGAGTCAATGTCTGGACAGTGTCCTCTTTTCTGGAATTGAGCTTAAAGTAAATCACATCATCTAGGTCCCAGCATAATGTGTGCTTCAAGAGGATCATGGACTCATCAAAGTAGTCTGCTATCAGGACCAGGTGGAAGTTTTGTTCAATCTCCTGCAAGACTGCCTGGATGTAGCTTTCATCATCTTCTGCATTGTTGTCATAGCCAAAGTCAAACCACATGTTATTCTTGGCATAAATGTTTTGTTTGTAATTACCCTTACGGTAATAGCTCATTGGTGATGCCAAATACTCATTCACATCCTTGGATGTTCTGAAGGCAGGAGCAACATTCTTGTAATAGACGTAGGAAGATTCCAGCTGAGAAACTGGGTTCCTTACAATGGAAAAGTAGAAGGTGTTCTCTGCCATCACTTTTTGCACCTGTTTACAGTGGGGAAGGAGTTGTTAGTTTGGGACACTTCTTATTCAACAAGGTTTCTCAACATGAGAACTCAGGAGTTATAGGTCTTACCTCTAAACGGTTAAACCGTAGGTGGTTGCACATGATATTGTAGTTTTGTCCTATGGTTCGAAATTCCTCTACAAAGCTAGTTGTGAAGGTCTCTGGATAGCCCAGGTGGACGAGCTGGTTAGCTGGGAGGGCTATGGTGAGGTTGTTCTTCTCCGTGAAGCGGAACAGGATGTTCAAGATGGTGCTGCTGGCAGTCTTGTGTGTCTTGAGGAACATGACATTAGTCTTAGCACGACAGGACAGATTGGGGGTAACCAACTCGACCGAGCTCCTCCGGAGTCTGCGTGAACATAACACACGGGGAAAACCATCTCAGCAGTCCTATAACCCATCTCTCACATCTGGCAAGGCTGTTTTGATCCTAGCTCAATTAACCAAACCACTTACTTACTTATTTTTTTCTTCCTCACTACAGTAAGGTTTCAGGAGACAATATCAGTGTTTTTTCTTCTGATATTACACTTGGAGATGGTGCAAATCACCAAACCAAACAAGCCCCTTCCCTTAGCTCCAAATAACAGTCTTCTGCTTCTGCTGGTCCTCACTTACTAGGAAGAGGAGGAATGGCTCAAAAGTGGCAACTTGATCACTTTTTCCATTTATGCAGGATAGATTTTGCTCAGTAGAGCAAATTCCTTTACTTGCATGCTGATATATGGATCTATGACCTAATCTTGTGCCACTGCCCTTTTAATGCTAGCTGAAATCTCAGGAGAGAGAAATGAAGTGTCACCGATGAGATCCTTGTTTCCCTGTACACCTAAAGCAATGGAACAAGGTGCACTGCTCAACTTACGGCAGAACGGTTTTTTTCATGCGGAAGAATCCGGATAGGAGGACAAATCCCAGACAAAGTTTGAGAAAAAGGAGGTATTTGATATGCCTGGAAAGAAAGTAGAGTTTCAGCAAATCTTATTTAATAGAAGATAACACTTTTCCCCAGACAAGACACATCCTCCCGCTGCCGGGACAGTGTGGAATATAGAGGCATTTGACTACTGGATTTTTTTAATAAATGTCAATTTTGAGACTTTTGTCAGACTCTTCAATCAAATATATGAATATATGCAAACGTACAAGCCTTCAACATGCCTTCCCAACCTGCACATGGGGTTTCACCCTCCAGTCTGCAGTTGCTGTCTTGGCACATTCCTGCAAAAGCCAGTATTTATCTACAAGACCGTTCCTTTCGCAACACACCTACTGATGGCACAGGCCTGCAAATCTCCAACCAAGTCATTTCTAAAAAGGAGTAAATGTGTTGGGTCAATAGACATCCTTTTGGGCTAAAATAATTCCATCCTTTAGTCCAGAAAAGTCATACTACGCCTTTAGTACAGAAGGGCACATCTCAACTACCTAAGAGCTCATTTGCTCTATTTGCTCTAGATTTTTGAGCACAGAGTCACAGAACACTTGAGGTTGGAAGAGACCTCTGCAAATCATGTAGTCCAACCCCTCTGCACAAGCATGGTCAGCTACAGCACAGCGCTCAGGATCATGTGCGGGCAGGTTTTTGACTATCTGCAGAAGAGGAGACTCCACAACCGCCCTGGGCAGCCTCTTCCAGGGCTCTGTCACCCTCACAGTCAAGAAGCTTTTCCTCATATTCAGCTGGAACATCCTGTGCTTCAGTTTTTGCCTGTTGCCTCTTGTCCTGACACATAATGCTGCAGATGCCAACATCAAGCGTTACAGAAGATGCGGCTGATCCTCCATACGCTGCCTGGTTAAACGCTATGAACAGCTAAAGTCTCAAAAGGTGGAGTGTTTCTATAGCT
>NW_010577530.1:32217-46933 GCF_000705375.1 Tinamus guttatus | reverse complement strand
ATTTTCTTCCTTCCTAGCACAGCAGAAAGAAAGTTTTTCATTTGGAATATGGACTCCTGCTGTAACTGAGAGCAGGAGCACCCTTCAGAGCACCGTTTGCTGGGGAGCCACTAGCTGCTTTGTATCCTTGTGTGCTTTTATTTGCTTTAGATTTTTGCTCCATGCAGTTTTCTTCAGAGAAGGCTCAAGAGGCACAATGAGAATGGGATCAACAAAATGATTTAACTGCACAGAGTGAAACTGCTCCTTCGAGATCCCCTCTGACCTGACCCTGTAAAGACAATTTCTTCCCAGAAGCCTAAAAGCTGCCACTGCTCCTCTTGCCACAGCTGTCACCAGGGGTCCAACTCTTCCCTCTGCAGCATCTTCCAGGAAGGAAGCCTCTGAGGCAACCTAACATTGGATGGCACTGAAAAGTGGTGATAAATGTCCTTTTGACAAGACGGTACCCGTTTGGATATGCTGCTTTAAGGTTTAGCACAAGATTTTTGCTTATTTAGATTAAACAGAAAAACAAGAGACCTCTGAGGAGATCTGCATGGACATAATATGGTTCTTTGGAATTAAAAGACCTGGAATGCAGCAAGAAACACTCGTGGTGAATTTAATCTCTACACTGGAGCAAACTGCATTTAATCCCATAGGTTATTAACCACACACACATTACCTGAGCTATCGAAATGTGACTTTTCTACAATCGCATTTTAAACCCTGCCCCTGCGATATTTTTCGCCCTGTGTCCTTACCTTGAAGTGCACCCAAAGCTTTTCATGCTGTTCTGCTGCTGTGGGCTGGAAAAATGTCCCCTCTGCAGAGCAGCTCCGATGCTTCTTCCCTTTTATGGGCTTCTTGGGCTCTCGGTGTGGAGCTGAGCCTGCATCTCCCACCCCATCTCCTCTATAAATGTCCAGGTGAGGACAAAGGGAGTGGCCACGTGTTCCCGGGTGCTGGGTGGAAGGCAGGAAGCCATAAAAAGGTCTTTCTTAGGGGGCAGGTTTTACAAGGGGTTTTCAGGGAACCTGGGGGACAGCAGGACCCTTGGCAGGAAAGGCTCCTTCTCTTGGAGCACGCGTGCATCATTAAGCTGTGGAAGAGGACACCCAAGCACACGAACAAGGAGTGTTCTCGGTTGTCCTCTCGCTCTGCTCGGTGCTGCAGCCAGTGCCTGCTGCACTGGACCTCCAATTCTTGCTTGATGATTTAGGACCAGCTCTTGACCAGACAACGTGGTGGCAAGACAGGAATTCATCCGCTGGAATTCCTCTTCAGTTTAAGAAGCGCCACTGCCTCAGAAATGCCGAGTCACAAGGCATTTAGGCTTCAAATGTTTAATCTCCCAGTCAAAGCCTAATTCTTGTAATGGGAAGCGAGGAACTCAGAAACTTTGCTGTGTTGATAGGAAAACTCCTGCCCTCAAGCCAGGTGAGTGTCATCTTATGGTTTATCACTCCATTTTATGGTTTATGTTTTTTATGTCTATGCTCAAATGACCATATCACATCTCTGGTGTTATTAATGATCATTATAAAGTGCCTTACACAGGAGTCTGAGCTTCCACCAAGGCTCCAGTACACCAGCACTTCACAAACTGGGTCTCGAGGTAGGAATCCCAGCAGGAGAAGGCAGAACCCACAGGAGCTGAGCAGCCTCCAGCTGGGGAGCAGTTCCAGGACACATCCTGCCAGGAACACGTCTTGGGCTCCTGCAGTTCTGCCCACCTGCTGCTTTATCCTGGCCCCATCTCCTGGCACAGAGGGATCCCTGCAAGATGCCAAAGAGGGGAGGCAGGAAGGAAGCTGAACAGGGGCTGAGAGGGGCCTGGGGGCAGCGAGCAGTTTTGCTGTCCTTCATCGTTCATCACCAACGAGGACTCGGCATGACGTGTGGCTCCAGCTCCCTCCATGTACACACACACGGGGCTGCAACCGCCCAGGCCCTAAATACAGCAGGGTAATATGTAGTCATGTCAGATATGGTCAAAATGTGTGTAATTGGGGCAATATAAAGCTTACTCATGTCTCACAGGCTGGCATATGACGTTAAATGGCTGTTTTTCAGTGTTTTACAGCTACCCCGCTGTCATGCAGCCCCATCAGATATGGTCCCGTTCCCTCGCTCCTGCCGCGACCTCACCAGTCCTGGCAGCGTGCCAGCCTGCTGCACCAATGGCCAACATAATAACCTAGGGAAGCTACATGAACGCCCAGGACGGAGAGTGCCCAGGTATACGGCGTTTCCCTCATCTTCAACCAACAGTTTCTTTGCCCCAGGTGCAGCATTTAGCAAGGCACAATGCTGCTTTCCCGAAATCTCTTCATGCAAGGTGACCCGAAGTGTTGCTTTGAGAAGAATTTCCAGGGTTGCTCCCAGTGTAGCAGAAGGGTATCATGTTTAATAGGGTTGTTGCTCCCAATAAATTACACACGTCAGCCATGCGATTTCTTTGTTCGGAAGCTGGCAGTCGGTGAACACAAAAAAGAGGTGTTTTACACTTTTAAAGGTGATTCATTGTTCTTCCCTGGGGTGCCGGGCAAGAGCTGACGCACTCGGGCCTGGCTATCCAGAAAAATGCGGCGCCGTGTGCGATACTCGGCTGCCTTCCAAGCTTGCTTCCGCCGAGGCCGCATGTGGGGAAGAGCTGGCCCAGGTAGCTGGGCTGGGATGGCTCTAGGGCCCGGGCCTACCCGGGGAATGGGAATTCAAGTGCTTCCTCGCTGTGCCATAAACACCCTGCTTCGGGAGCCATCTTGAGGGTTACTCTGAGGAGCGGCACAGACCAATCTAGCCCTTAGTTACAGGAAAACGCAAAGATGGTGCCTGATTAAGAAGGTTAAGGAGCCCCAGTCAGAGAGGAAGAG
The DNA here is from genome assembly GCF_000705375.1 of Tinamus guttatus. The sequence continues at coordinate 44,075 of NW_010577530.1, read as the reverse complement.
GCGGGGACCTGAGGTGGAGAGACCGAAGAGCAGGCCCAGGAGAAATAACTGAGGAGAAGCTAGTGGGGAGAAGGTGCTACCAGAGGAGAGAGATACTGGTTAAGGCAACTGGTGGGTGCAATGAGCTCCAAGGGCAGCTGGACTGAGCACAGGGCACGGCTCCAGGAGGATGGCAGTCGGCTATCCTGGGGGTCCTCTGCAGTGAAAGGAGGATTTGGCCTCATGTTTCAGCTGTTTGGAGAAGAGGCCGATGAGGAGGGTCTCACGCAGCCTCCTCCTGGGCCGCAGGGTTTCATAACACAAACCCAAAGGGTTGGTGACTTCACATCAAACTAGTTAAGACTGAATGAGGTCTGAATGGATGTGTGTGTGTGTGTGTGTGTGTGTGAAAGCACTAGGCGAAACAAGAGAGCCTGGGTTAAACAATGGCCTGACTTGGTAACCAGGGATGTGATTGACAGTAATAACACCGGTAAACATTGGAGAATGAAAGGTTTACATCATGACCCAAAGACCTAAGGTTTTATAGGGCCACAGCAAAGATGATTCATTAGCAGAAGATGGGCATGCAGGGAGGCAACAAGGCTACACCTAACTGTGCAAGCCTCCTCCCTGGCATCCCGAAAAGGAGATGGTTGTAGCCAAAAAAAGAATAGATACTTCCGCTGAGGAGCTAAGTGCTGAGAATTTGGGAGGAAGAAGAAAACAAGATGTTGTGTCAAAAGGATTGTGGCAATAATGAACCTGATACTTTAAGGGGTATAAAAGACCTGCCCAAATAACTCTTGTCCTACATGTTGCTTATGGCTGACCTTGGCCAGACTACGTGACCACACATGCCATGTGACACACGTGATTGTGAGCGTGTGTGTGTGAGAGGGCGTGAAAAAAATCCTATGAAAGAACGAGCAGAAACAAAACGAGTTTTCTTTATAAATAAAATCAACCCCACCCCTTCCGTTAGACCTCGCAGTGACTTGGGATACAACGCTTTCCTACAACATGAGCCTCCTTGTCTTCCCTCTCGCAGTCCTGCCAGAGTGAGTCACTTCTCTTCATTCATGTTCTGCAAGTGAGGAATCTGCGGAACACTGGACAAGCCGTTCTTCCATTCCTGAATTCCCACATGCATAGCTGAGAGGGAGCTGCAAGGCAGTGCTGTAGGGAAGGGTCTTTCCCAACCTGCATGCCTGCACTTGGGTGCTGGATGTGGGGTAGGGTTGATGCCCACAGCCTGGAGGGGACATCCCTAAGGGGACACAACCTGCTAGCTAGCTTGGGCTAGGCTATCCGTCCCTCAGAGTGAAGGACACTGGGCACGCACACGTGGCTGAACTCCTAGCTCTCTAGGTTCCTCCAAAAGTCCTAGAATTATTGTTTTCTAAATGGCAGTTTTGCTCTTTTTTCGAAAGAGTCCATCACATTATTGGGAACATATTGTCAGCATGCACAGCACTACCATTCATGATTGGATATGCCTTTCTAAAATAGGAGAAAGTAGAGGACTGGCATGTCACAACAGTAGCATTTTGTTCCTCTACACTCTGTCACTTGCTCCGAGTGGTTTATAGTGCTGCTGGCTCTCATGTCATCAAAAGGAAATGAGGCTTTATTACCTCCCACAGTAGCAGGAGAGACGAGGTGTTTGTGCTCGGCAGCACAACCGATGAGGAAGAGCAACCTCTTTACTGGAGCTGGTGGCTGCAAGTGGCAGGGCAGCTCATCAGTGCTACTGCTCTTCTCATTAAGCATCGGTCAGGTTCTTCTCTTCAGTCCCCGATGCTTCATTTGCAGGCGCTGAGTGAGGAAATGCCTCCTCTGATTGGCATTGCTTTACCAGTAAATCAGAGCCAACCATCAAGGGGAAAGAGAAGGGGAATATCCACACAATTACCATGAACACCAACAGGACATACTACATGTCTAAACTGTGTTTCTTTAGCTGATGCTCTAGGGGAAAAAAAAAAAAAAAAAAGTGGCCCTGAGCACTAGATTTGTGCTGGCCTGGCCATTAGCGGTACCTGCTAGGCAGCTGCGAGACAGGATGGTGCTGCCTGTAGAAGAGGCTTTGGCTCTGGGTGCTCCCCAAGAGTTACAGAGCCCCAGAATGGCCGAGGCTGGCAGGGACCTCTGGAGATCATCCAATGCAACCCCCTGCTCCAGCAGGGACACCCAGAGCACGGGGCACACGTGGCATCCGGGCGGGTTGTGAAGAACCAGAGGGTACCACGGGCAGGGGCAACACGCTGCGGGGTTGTTGTGGCCTGGTGGTGCCCCCTCCAACCACCCCGTGATTGCTGGACCGACCAAGACCCCTCAGACCCACAGCCAACAGGTGCCCGGTCCGCCGAGCACCGGATTATCTGTTGGTTGGCAAACTGTTGTTGACTGAGGTCATAAAGCTGCTATTGCAACTGCTGTTTGCAGTGTTTGATTTGGAGAATGACCTAAGCACATCAGCAGGGACGTCCCTGGTGCCAGCTGCCAGGGAGAGCAGGAATTGGCCCTGAGCACGTCTGGTGAGACCACAAAAGCACAAGGAAAGGGGAGGAACAGTCATTATACTGCACACTCGTGACTTGACCACAAGACTTCAATATGTTTTGTGTTACAGTTTTAGCCTTGTTATAGTTGTAGTTGCACCCTGTTCGGTGTTGTGTAACATCTGCTATCTCTAATAAACTCCCATACATGATGAAGTGTTTCTCTTGAACTCAGCATGACTAATCCCGGATCTGAAAAGAATCCTACTTGGTCACCCTCAAAGCCCATCAGAGACAAGGAAAGCGCAGGAGACTGTTTCAGGAGAGAATGGGAAGAGGAGATGCCACTCTGTACAACGGGGCAAATGTTAGCATGTGGCTTGAGATGTTCTGTTAAATCCTTCCTCAGCTGAGGATAGATTCAACCTCCATCTCTCATAAATTCATAAGGGACCACACTGCACAGTGTGACAGAAACACTGTCCACCAGGTCTGCTGAGCCTGGTGCAGTGGAAGGACAAATGTAAGATCAACAGCCATGATGACTGGGCTGTCACCTGGCATGGGAGACCCGAGTTTCAGCCTTCCTCCAAGATCATGTGTGCAGTTCACTAGTGACAAATTCACACATAAACAGCTCTTGAGAGGGTTGGAGACTTCCCAAGTGAAGCAAGACACATCACTATGTGAAAGGAAACCTTGGATAGCCAGGGAGAATAGACTGCTACTTGTATCAGCCAGGCACAATCCTACAAAGCAGAGTCGGGGGGAGCATAAACCTGGACTGTGCAGAAATCACACTGTCCTGCCCAAGAGCTTTGCTTCTCAGTATAGGGCACTGAAGAATCTGTTAGCCAGAGCATTGCAGGATTTCACTCACATCTCCAAGGGAAAAGAAACCCAAATGGCCAAAGAATTTCAGCAAAATGAGATTTCTGCTTTATAGCATTGATTAGCATGTAATTCCTTATGATCAGGATACAACAAATGAAAATGAATTGTTATAGACCACTGAAAACGAAAGCCTGGCTTTAAGTCTTGTGTGTCATTATTACTTTTTAAACTTGGGACCAAAACTCACCTTCATTACAGGTCCACAAAGCAACGTTATGAGGCTTCAAAATGTGAAGAGATCGTTATTTCTAGAAAGAGACGGCTGAAAGGGTGCATTAACATGGTCTTATAACTTAAAAGTTCAAAGATATCCACAGTAACTTGAACAATCAAGATCAAAACTCCTGCTGCAAAAAGTTTCTACCTCACTTCTGACTCTGTTGGGTTTAAACATGTTTGTCCTAAAACAGAGAAGATTTGGGTGCTTAACCACTTTAGGTTAAGGAGCAGAACACATTACCATGGCCAAATATATACCCAGCAGAGCCTGGGCAGCCCTTGCCTTGCACTGCCAGTTCATACATCACGCTGGCTTTGGATTCTGCCCGTTGGTGTAATGATGTGAACGGCACCTGCCAGGTGTGAGAGTTCTCTCAATTACTCCTCAAGGCCCATTACTGCTGTATGTTATCAAGCTCAATTCTTATTGCCTGCCTACTCCCACGCGAGGGAATAGTGCTACAACACAACCTTTGTCATCGAAATTTAAAAGAAAGTTAAGACAAGAATGCAGGAGCTGGAAAGATCTGTCCCTGAAACGAATATGTTAAACTGGGGGAGAATCCTGCTGCAAGGACATATGCATCAGGCTGGATAGACCTGACCTGCTCTGCTCCCAAAACAACACTGATAAAATCCTCTTCAGATCTCTGTGGACTCAGATTTGTATAACTTTTTTTTTGCTGGTAGGTAACATTCACAGTCATAAAAGAACAGCCCTGTTATGCATTTATAGTAATAGGGCAATAGTAGACACCATGGCATTTCAAATGCTAACACAAACAGAAGGCCTGCCTTGGCGTTAGCGAAGCCAAATGCTGTAAAGAAGCCCCAAACACTGCACAGTAGCCAGGGTACTGCTGCTATTAGCCAGCTCTGGCTCCAGTCATGTGCCATAAGGCTCCATATTGCCTTACCTAACTCTCCCAAAGACAGCAGTGAGCAGGAGAGAGGCAAGTAGCTCTAGGTTTGTGATCAGGGACTTCCTGTTGTAATTCTCCTGTTAATAACTGAAAAAGACAACATAAAACCCCCAAAGTCCCTTGTCCCCTCTAAAATAATGCTTGATACTGTCTCTTTTGCATTATGCAGACAGGAAGGGTGAGTATGTAAGAGAAAAGGAAGGAGAGTCCCCTGAATTTACTCTTCTATTTTTCAAACTCAGCTACAATCCCAAATCTAATACCCAAGTCTGCTGGGTATCAATTCTGAGCTGTGAGGCTTTACACTGGCTCTTCTGCCTAAACACTACATAATGTATACATAGTGTAGGACTACAGAGCGTGTCACTAACATGTCATCGTCAGGTCACACGCATGCTATAGCCTGCTCTCTTTTTGCCCTCTTGGATGCAGAGTATATGTAGCAATGAAACCAGAAAGAAAGAGAAACAATAATCAGCAGAGCTTGAGAGTTGTGAAGACTCTTCAAGGGCTCTTCCACTACTCTAAATGGAAGATACTCCAAATGGAAATACTCTAAACCAACTCTAATTATCAGGTTGAGCACTTAAGACTTTAAAAGAAGTCTGTACACTTGGTTTTAGTGCTCAGATGAAATAGAAAACCCGCATAGGCAAAAACATGAATGTGCTTGTTTTCTGAAAGAACAGACATCCCTGAAAATAGGAACCATATTCCTTTGCTTGTTTCCTTACCCTAAGGAAATAAGCCAAGGAGCATTTCATGTGCTTGTTTGATCCATCTTTGGATCACTTTGACTGTGGCCCAAGTGCTGCAGGTTGCAGGGCAGTGAGTGAGAGGTGCAGTCATCACATGCTGGCATCTCCTCCCATCTCAGGAACTGGAAGGCAGCGTCTTATACGGATTGAGAATCCCTTTGGGGTCTAGCATGGCTTTGAAACGCTGCATTAGCAGGATTGCTTCCTTGGGTTTGCTATACTGAATGAAGCACTTTTTCTTGAAACCCAAGCCGTGCTCTGCACTAATGCTGCCATTGCATCGTGCAGTCCATTCGTACACAAATGGCTCAATGGCATCCAGCAGGGAATGGCTGTAGGAATCCGCTGTGATGTTCAAGTGCAAGTTTCCATCTCCTGGAAGAAAACACACAGAGTTTCTCTCACTGACTTGTCTCTGCAGTCGAGATTCATTACTGGCCCAGCCATGCCCTCAAACAAAGGGGCCTTTGTTAGGCTTCAGGCTGCGTGTGGAAGGATCATAAACTGTCCCACAAACACCAGACTGCTCCTGTGCACATAAAAATCAAAAAGTATCTTTGCTTCTGCATTTGTTTGGTATATCCTTTGAGGAAGTTCTTGAAATTAAGTAACATTCAAATTCCTTTTGTGATTTTAAACTCAAACAACTGTGTTGCCTTTTTTTTTTTTCTGCACTGACATGGCATGCTAAGAATCCCCCAACAGTATTTCATAATGATCATTAAATTTTAACAGAGCTCTGCATTACTTCTTTATACTGGTGCAATGTTCTACATGCACTTCAGCACCGGGACAACAGAAACAAAGCAGAGCTTTATTTTCCTCCTTTTGCTGCTTGTGCACACAACAGTCTTTGATTAACCACATAGTTATTGGGCATTTGGAAGACAAAACACACAAAGATTAAGCTGAAGAGTGTTAGATTTTTATTAGCAGAAAAGTGCTGCTAAACAACCCATTTACCTGTCCCATTTACCTGAAGCATGTAAAATCAAATTAGCTTCAAAGTACACTGGCAAGATGTGCAAGTCTTTCACTGAATTATTTGTATCACTTTCTTTTAGGTTAATGGCTCAGACATAATTGATTCCAAAGACAACTACTCACTTTAGACAACAAAGTGCTTAACCAAACCTGTCTATATACATTAATCAAATTTATGGACAATTAAGCAACCTACAGACTTGACTGGGAAATAAAGAGCAAAAAGATACTAATGACCATTTCAATTACTGACTGACTAGTAGTTAGGCCGGATAATCACACTTGTCTCACATATATGAAATACTGTCAGAAAGCAATGAAATCCAAAACATAAAGATCCTTAAGCATTCTCCCCTTTTAACTAATTTGTTAGTTGCCAGCTAACAAATGCAATTTAGTGCATGTCCCTCAGAAATCTCAAAAAACCTCCAAAGCAACTGGGAGTTGTATGGTAAGTACGGCTGGACTGCAAGGAAGAAGAAATTAGCTCCTTTGCAAGCACCTGCACTTACCCAGATGGCCGTAGCCCACCACGTTTTTGGCACACCGGCCCAGCCGAGCCCTGGTGTCAGTCACGAGGTCGTAGAGCTTCCCCACGGGCAGCGAGATGTCGTATTTGTAAACGTAACCGTCGTGAGTGAGGGCCTCCGTGATCCTCTCCCGCAGGCTCCAGAGCTTCTGAGCGATTGAACACAAAAGAAATACAAATGAAACAAGTAGTTCTCAGCAAAAGAGTCGTGATTCTTGGTGTGTAACACCAGTGCTGACACCCCTTGGCGTCCTGAAAGATTGTAATAACATTTGTTGAGCTACGGGGAAGCGCTACACCACCTCTCTAAGCTTGACAGTATCCGAGAGAGAAAGAGCTCGCGTCCTGCACGTGGGCAGATGCTGTCTCCAAAACAGATTTGAGTTTCCTAAGAAGCCTCCTCTATCAAACAACGTGAGTGCTTAAAATGAACTATTTAATTCCCTGAGACTGCAGTCTTCTGGCTTTGACACCAAATATCAAACAAATACCAATTTCCTAATTAAAACTACAGATCCGAACAGAAAATCATTCCAAATGGATTTGAGTAGGGGGAAAGGGTGACTTGCCTTTATTTTCTTTTCATCTGTTGCCACAGTTCCATCAGTGACCAAACCAGAAGTCATAGCTCGTTCTAGGAAGTTGTTCAGTTTTTCCTCATCGTGGGTGGAATTGGAGCCTGAGGTTTCGATTAAAACATAAAAAGGGCTCCCTGAAACCGAAGGACAACAAAATGAGCAGGAACTCGGTGGTAAAAGCACAGGAATTTAGTACAGGCTTGGGAGCTTTTCCCAAGCTTGGCACAATTAAGTGGGGGGCTCTGCTGTCCAGATTTCTGGTGCTGAAAAAGTGCCGAGCTCGAGTCAAAATCTTTTCTGTGTAGGTCACGTACAAATTCTCTCCTCTACTTAACCATTGCTCTTTAAAAATACATTATTTTTGTGGATGGGAACTCGTAGAAGTAAAGAAAACATGTCATTGAAAGCTTCTATCAGATGCCTTTGGGACAGAACGCTGGGTACAAAAATCAGGAGGCATGCACAAATACTCATGACTTATTTGTATAAATCTAGGTTAAAACCCCTCCTGAAACACAGTGCCTCTTTCTACAGCAGAAAATATGTTTTCTGTGCCTTTCACCCAGACAGAATGTATCAGTTTTGGTACCTGTCACTGGCTTGGAAAGTTTAAGGTGTTGCTCCACCAGTTCCATGCACTTATCATCCATAAACTCAAATGCAGATAGGACCTCTCCCAGCATGGCTCTGCAGGTTGTAAACGTGTTCAGAACTTGAGTGAAACTCTGGCACCCTTGAGACAGACCACAAAAAAAGACTCAGGGACAAAAAACCACCACCCTTCTCCTCTCTAACAGATGCAAATGATTAGCCTATATGGGTTTAAATCCACATTTCCTGTGATGGTTTGGTTTCAGTTGGTTTTGAATGTATCCGAGCAGAACGGCAGGAGCACACAGCAATAATTTTTTGTTGTGGCAAAATCTCTAAGTTTGTCCCAAAAAGTCTGTCCCATGCCCAGTTCTCAGCACAGGCAAGAAAACAACCCAAAGGAGCTTGGATGGCATAGTAAGGGTCTAGACTAGGTCTAGAAATTAGGAAAAAGCTAGAGAAGTCTCACTGGAGGTTCCTCAAAAAATAAAATAAAATAAAATAAAATAAAATAAAATCTTTACTAAAAAGCCTTAGTAGGGCTTCTTTGACATCTCTTAAGCAGTTGCACTGCAGCCATTCCTAGCCAGGTACCTCCTTGATCCAGACTCCGACCTGTAGACTTGACTTTCCAGCCCTGCCTGGTCATTGTGGTCTTGCCTGGTGGTCACTGGATCTACTCACTTGGCAATCTCCAATTTCAGGAATGAAATTATTAATAGCAGCTCACATGGTGGCCTCTTCTCTTGCTATAGACCCCATATTGGCTCCTGTTTTCCTGACAGTGCCAACATACTTGCTACTGGGTACCGGCACACGGCCAAGGCGCCCACCTAGGAACGCCAGATTCACAGCCCTGGGTTTCTGAGGACAAAGTATGGAGACAGCAGTGATAACTCCCAAGGTGCCCTCAGATCCAATAAAAAGCTGCTTCAAATCATAGCCCGTGTTGTCCTTGCGCAGAGAGGCCAAGCAGTCCAGGACCGAGCCATCAGCCAGCACCTGCAGGAAAACAAGGACACAGAGTTCACCCAGCTGTCCTCACCCATCACTCCGGACAAGATCAACTGGTCTTTGAAGCCCTGTCATCATTCAGAGGAAACAAAGAGCATGTTTGAAAGAGTGAACGTAGTTAACTGCGGTGAAGCCAGTCCTCCACCACCTGAGCCCTTAAAAATCAAGACCGAACCTCTCTAACGTGTTGTTATTAGAGACCACTTATAAGCTAAAGGGACTAAATTCCCCTTTGGAGCCTACACCATTCTAAGACAAAGCCAATAGGCAAGCAAACCTGAAACAGGCTTAGCTGTTAAATGCTGAGTATTTACCAAATGCATCTGGACAGGTCTGAAATTCTGACTGAGAAGCCACTGAGAGGACTGTAGGCTGGATTTTGCTTAGTCGAGCATTGCAGAGGTCCCCTGCTCCACAGGGGAAGCAACATCACCCAGGCCATGTGTGATTACCAACTCTCCCCCCATTCTTCTCGTTTGTCTGAGTAAGAGAACCACCTAATATCATTTATATCCGTAAGGAATACCGTATGGAAACTGTGATATAACTAAAAGAGGCCATATTTAGGAAGACACTTGCTGACACACCTCAAAAGAGCTAAGCAATAAACAATTTAAAGCGGGACCCTGCAGAGGGTCTTGCCTGCATAACGGAGAGCTGAAGGCTAGAACAGGGAAAACAGGTAACAGGGAGATGTTTAGACACAAACTGGACCTGTGAGGTATTGCCTTACCACTTCCAGCCCCAGCACTGTCCCTCGCAGAGAGCCATATCTCAAGAGCCGCAAGCCTCCGGCGTTGGTGGCCACATTGCCACCAATGTGGCAGCTGCCTTTTGCTCCCAGGTCGAGCGGCATGACAAAGCCCTTCTCCTCCACGTACTGGTTGAGGTTCTCCAAGACGCAGCCAGCTTGGCACACGAGGATTCCTGAAACATAAACTTATGATGTAACTTGAAGCTCCAAAAGAAGGTGCCTCCTGAAGAATCGGGAATAGTACAAGCATTTGCAACCACCTGCTCTTCCTCCAGAACTTTCCAGGGTTCAATTTAAACCCCGAAGAACTCTGTGCATGCCCTAGGGATTTGTTTGGTTCTTCCTCAAGTCTATGGGAGGTTGGCCACTGACTTAACATCTGGTCATGTAGAGCCCTGGACATGTAAAACACTGACTAAGCAGATTTCAGCCTGTATTGCTTCCTCTCTCAATGTTTTAAGGTCCAAAATACTCAAACCTCGTGGCTTCTCCCTTTCCAAATTCAAACAATCTATAAACTTTCCCCATCCCTCTCTTCCTCCGTCAGCACAGTTATCATGTGCCTCCTTCAACATTGTCATTCAAGGTGTTGGTTTCTCTTTTGGATTTGTAAAAGAAGAGAATGTACAAGAGGCATTTTTCTTTTCTTCTTTCTTCCTCTTGCTGCCACCAAACAGACTGCAAGAGCCGGTGCTGTTGCAGCCCACACCGGCAATAGAAACGTGGATTTAGGGCTGAACCTCACTCGTGACACAGCTGCTGGCTCCCAGACGGGGAGCGTCGCGGCGAGAGCCTTCTCCGAGTGAACAGCACATCTGTGGCACTTACCAGACACCTCGTCAAAGCTGATGACCTGGCTCATGAGAACCGTGGAGAGGATGATCTCGTCGAAGACGGGCACGCTGCCCCCAACAAGGCCTGTGTTACCCCCTTGTGGGTTTACAGCCAAGTTCCTCTCGTAGCAGTACCTGGACGGGAAAAGGTTTCCCAAAGTATGATAGTTCTCGGGATCGCTCTCCAGTCTATCAGAAGAGTTTCACCACTCTTGCATATTGCAGCTCTACCATGTGATTTATGCCTGAAAAAATCACAGCTTACTCCATTTATAAAGAAGCACAGCTTGACTTCTTCCATGGGGACTGGCAGGTTTGCAGTCATTTGAGATGTTAGGCTCCTCCCCGGTCCCTCTTCAAGACATTACTGCCCCACACTGACAAAGTATGTGCATCTATGCCCTAACTGCTCCGGCTGTCACCTTGCTGCATCAGTGTAAGGTGCCATCAAGCTGTCCAATTCCAGCACTCGCGAGTCCTTCAACTCAGTCACTCCCACTGAGCACTGGTACAGCACCTAATAGTTACAGCTTAGTACAGCAGAACAGTCTTCAGTGCTAAAACTGCTCTCTCATTTCTCCCTCTGCCTCACGTCTTTCCCCCCCTCTAAGTATTCTTGAGGACTTTTAAGTCTTCTGATCAAAGCCACTAATGTGAGCTTGGCAACTCTACTGCCGTCCACGCAGCCTTTGGTAAAGCAAGTGACGGTTCAGCCTTTGCTCCTGCCTCACACCCTGCCTGGGAGATACAAGGTGCAGGTTCAAGTCCCCTTTTGCATTGAAAAGCGTCAGCAGCTTTAGCAGTTTCTCATGAAAACTGGGCAGGCGCTCGTTTTGCTTCTTAGCCAACATCCTCCTATCAAACAGGGGATAAATCTACCAGCCAATGTCAACCACGATCGCGGCACCCTGGACGCCAACTCGGAGAGATTTGATTTCTGTGGTTACAAGTTAGATGGACGATTGTTCACCCCAATGGCAGGATTGGAAAGGAAGGTGCGTGTTACCTGAGGATCTGGGATACTTCTGCTGCCGTCTGCGGCTTCAACAACAGCTTACTGGAGCCTGCAAGGAAAGCGAGCGACTCCTCAAGGCGCGTGATCCGCCTGTTAGCAGAGGCCCTGCTAACCGGGGGGCCGCGCTCCCTTACCGCGGGCCGACCGGAGCCAGTCCACGTTGAAGGGCTCCAGCTCGCCCGCGTTCGTGACGACGCGGCCGGGCAGGAGGCGCTCGAAGAAGGCGACGTCGCCGCGGGACACGCGCGAGAAGGGCAGGCGCCGCACGCCGTAGCGCTCGCTG
>NW_010577530.1:3583-24215 GCF_000705375.1 Tinamus guttatus | reverse complement strand
TTGCAGAGAGGAGCACCGAGCTCGGGCGGCTGCTCGGCGCCTACCTGGGGCGGGAGAAGAGCCTGGAGGACCACGCCGTGCACCTGCTCTTCTCGGCCAACCGCTGGGAACACGTGTAAAGGCGGAGGGGCGCGGGGGCGGGCTGGAGCCCAGGGTGTTTCCTGATTGTTTGATTGCCCTCCTGCCTCGAGGGCTCCCCGATGTTCCTCTCCAGCCAAATCCTGCAGTCCTGTCTGGAAAGGGCTCTGGTTGGCGTAGTGGAGAGTTGAGCAGCCGGGGCCATGAATCAACTCCTCGTTTTCATTAGATATACCCTGGCCACCCAAGTTCCCTAAATACTGCTGCCTAGAGAACACGACACCTTTAAGGGCGCGTGGGGCGAGCAGCGCCCGCTGGGTGTCCACGAAGAGAGGGGAAGCGTCAGCGTCGCTTCGGCTGTCGCCTCGCCATTGCGTGTACCTAGAAGGTTACACTGCCAAAGGGGTTTTTTCCTCTTCCTCTGGTTTCTGAAAAAGCTTTGCTGATCTCCCTGTAGTGCCCGTGCTAAGCAAGCTGGGAACATACCAGGCAGGCAAGTGAGCTGTGGTAAATTCCCTCGTGGGTGGTAGCGGATGCCAGTCGGATGGAAGCAGCGTCACCGCGTAGAGAGGAGGCCCCAGCTGTTTCTGGATATTTAGCTTGCGATCCCATCTTAGCAGCTGTTTGCTGATTATTGTGTAACCTAACAAGGTTAATGAGCACTGCTTCTGATGAAGTTAAAAATGATTAACTCCATTTATCTACAAAGGAGTTTTAACACTTTTTTTTTCCTCACTTGTGGTTTTCAGGCCACTAATGAAAGAAAAATTACACCAAGGGATCACACTTGTTGTGGACAGATACGCCTTTTCCGGAGTGGCCTTCACAAGTGCCAAGCAGGTGAGTGAGAAATCCAGCAGGGAAATCCCTTCAGGGAGACGGAGCTCTGGGTTGAGGCCTCATATGAGAGGTGACCCAGGCTCTTCCTGTGCACTGGAACGGAGAGGTGGGAGGTTCAGGGGAGGTTCAGCCTGTTTGCCTGTGCCCATGCCCTTCCCAAGAAAGAGTAGAGGAAACACGAAGCTAAATGATGTCTTGCAAACTGGGATAGGCCCTTGACTGTTCAGAAGTGGGGTTGTTTGGGCTCTGGGGCAAGACTCAGCAGAGGCAGACTTAGTTGAGGTTCTCCAGCCTCACTTGCTCTGGCAAATAGGATACAGGGTCATCGAATGACACATGCCAGAAGGGATTTTGAGAGGTCATCCAGTCCAACCTTCTGCCCTTAGGAAGTCCAGCTTGGAGCAAGCTGCTCAGGGGCACGTGTAGCCAAGGCTGTAATATCTCCAAAGATGGAAGTGCACAACCTCTTTGGGCCCTTTGTCCAGTTTTTGCTTGCCTTCGTTGTGAAGGAAAAAACAACCAATCAATCAAAAATTCCTTGTTGAGTCAGAATGTCTCATGTGCTCCTACGGGTCTGTTGCTTCTCATCCTGTTCCTGCTCATGCCCGAGACAAGGCAGAAGGCAGATGTTCCCCGCAGCCTCCTTTTGGGTCATGCACGCAGCAGCAAGATCCCCATGAGCTTCCTCTTCTCCGTGCTGAACAAATGCAGCTCCCTCAGCCTCTCCCTGGGGTCTGTACCCCGAGCACCTCGGTGGCCAATCTGAGCTTACTCCAGAGTTCAGCGTTCAGGTCGTTAGTCCCAGTACTGCTCCTTGGTGGACACCAGTAGTAACAAGCTACCAGTCAGATTTGGTACTGCTGACCACTGTGCTCTGAGTCCAGCAGTCTTGCTTTTTAAAGAAAAAAAATAAAATATTGTCCGCTTATCCAGTTCCTTTCCTGCTCAAGTCAAAGTATACAGTCATTTTGCTGTCAGAAGTTGCCCATGATAAATCCCTGCTGTTACTCCCAATCACCTTGTCCCTTGTCTGCTTGGACCTCATGTGCTTGCACACAGCTTTGTAGAAGAATTTGCTCTAAAACCTTCCCAGGAGCTGATGTCAGGCTGAGCAGTTTGTTATTCCCTGGATCCTCCTGCTGGAAGATGTGTGATTTTGGCTTTCTGCTTGCATGGAAAAGCAGCAGTGGGTGTCACAGGGTCAGATGAGCCTGAAGAGACTGCAGTGTTCTGGATCTGCATGTTTCAGGGGAAGTTTTAACTTTTGGATCTTGTTGAAAGATGGTAAGGCTTTGTCCTTAGCATCTGGGCTGAAAAACGTAGGCAGGCTCTGAAAATGCAGGCGAGGTTATTTATAAAGGAGGGCCCTGGGAGATCCATAATCCACGTTAAAACTGCAGGGTATTTCTGTATGGCAGCAGCTTTCTTTTGGACCGATTTAGTTTTGGCTTCATGGAGACCTGAAAATGTTTCTAAATATTTAAGGGTTTACTTAGCAGAAGTGTTAATATCATTAGTGCTCCTTGACCTCAGTGAAGAAAAGCATTTCAGAGCACCTAGAAAAAAACTATCCCTCCAAATTTTTTTAGGACTAAATTCCCTGATGAAAAGGAGATGTCCAAGTTTGTGACTTTGTAAGTCTCTGCTGACTTAGTTATTTTGTCTGTGTCTTTTCAGGTTGTTCCTCCCCAGACCTTGCATTTTTACTATCCTGCTTCTTTTCTTCATTCTCCTTTATTTCTTTAACCTTGAACTTGGTTCTGTTTGCCTGGAACAGAATTTCTGCCTGGACTGGTGCAGACAACCTGATGTTGGACTCCCAAAGCCAGATTTGATTCTGTTTCTTGAGTTGAGTCCGGAGGAAGCAGCAGTGCGAGGGAACTTTGGGAATGAACGTTATGAGAACAGCTCCTTCCAAAAGGAAGTTCTGCGGTCCTTCCACCATCTGATGAAGGACAAGACATTAAACTGGAAGGTGAGGAGGTGTTAGGTGGGCCCTGTTCTGGGGAGAACAAATCAAGATAGAAAGCAGTGAGCAATGCATGAGCTCTTCCCTGCCTCTGTTTCCTTGGGATCCTAGAGCATCTGCCATGGACTCTAGAAACTTGAAATTTTTTGAGGGCTGCCTGCAATTTGATGCCCCTTTAGTGACAATCACTCGCATGGCCAACTTCCATCAGCATTTGCTGGCTAAATACAAAAAAAAAAAAAAAAACTCTCTAAATATGTTAAGTTTTCTTCCACGCTCTATAGTTTCATGCAGACATAAAAGTGGGAGTCCTGCCTAATAATACTAAATTACTAGTCAAAAAAAAAAAAAAAAAAACCCTCTCTAAATATGTTAAGTTTTCTTCCACGCTCTATAGTTTCATGCAGACATAAAAGTGGGAGTCCTGCCTAATAATGCTAAATTACTAGTCACGGAAGACTAGAAATGGACAAAGATTTGCCAAATGATCACATCACAGAAGGCAGATGTGTAATTTTTCAGTGGGACTCCAGTGCTAGTTTGAGCATTTATCTGTGTTTAGGTTACAGAACTCAAAGAATGCCAGAAAACTGCCTGCAGCATAAGCAGTTTCTTCTGTTTCCCTTCATTTGGTCCTGGGTTGACTTGTTAAATGCCTATGGCTAAATAAGAAAAGGTTTTCCAGTTTTACAGCACAAACATGGCATAAGAGGTATAATTAGCTCCTGGCATAACTCATGGAGAGTAATGGCACTAAATAAAGCATGGAGCAGAAATAAGTGAAGTTGAGGGAAGTAGATTTTTTTTTTGCCTTCTCTTTTTCATTTAGTGCTGGAAATGAGGATTGTGTTTCTAAAATGTTGATTTTGTTTTGGAAACAGACAGTAGATGCTTCAAAGAGCATAGACAACTTGCACAAAGAAATTAAGTCTGTTGCAGAGAAAATCATACAGGACGTTCAGAATAAACCCCTGGGAGAACTCTGGAAATAAAGCGCGATGGAGGCTCTTACTGCGGGTGCGGAAGGGAAAACACCTCCTGGATCCTGCATGGTAGGATGTCCCCTGCAACACCTCCCAGAAACTACAGCACAGGTCACCTGTCCTCTTCCATGTCCTATACAGTGCTTGTATTTTATCAGGCTCTCCATTCTGCATTGCCCCCTTTGTATTTGTAAAGCAGTACATTCTTTTTCCTCGTGAAATCTTCACCTTGGATCTCTTGTTCTGTTCTCTGCAGTGCTCTAGTGCAGATAAGGGTTACTGAGCCCAAAGCTCTTTGGGGAAGTGGGAAGCAGCAACAGGTGGGGAGCAGCTTTCTTGCATGTGAAATTCCAGAGAACAGCCCTGTTTATTCTTCTGCCTCTTTGCTGTAATGTAACAATTGTGTCAAAACCAGTTTATAGAGGACTTGCTAATACATTATTTTTTTAAAATGGAGCAATAAATTTTTTTAACAGAAGTAAAAGTGCATTTTTGAACATGATCCTCCTTCTAGGAAGATTTATGGGAGGTGAAGGTGCAGTGTTTCAGGCCCTAAATCCAGGGAGAGCTATGGTCACTAAAACTGCAGAGTGAACAGAAGAGAGATTAATTCATCTCCCAGTCTGGTCCCCAGCTCAAGGAGAATGAGACTGCTGTTAGCAAGCACAAAATACTAAATCAGAGTCCAAAGTAGATACATTAGGTTGTAGTCAGACCGGTTCAACAGGTGAGTTCCACCTGACTTGTTTACACTGGTGAAGTCACTAATGTGGCCAAGATCAGGGAAATAGTCAGCAGTGACACCTATAAGGACTGAATGTGCACTGTAAACAGCTCAAAACAGGCTGCCAAACCAGAGCATCTACCCAGTCTGACCTTGCTGGCCTTCATGGGGCTGTACCATTCTGTTTATTACATGAAAGCGATATTTCTTGGATAGCTTCCATTATAAAACTCTGATTTATAAAATTAAAAGGGTGATACAAGTTTGATACTTGATTATATTTAGTCTCCCTCAATAAAAATGCAATAAATAGGCATAAATTAAACAATTGAGACATAGTGATATGCCCAGACAGAAACTAGAGCTTGCTCTAATGTAGAGAGTTTGACTGGACTGATGCACCAGAGCGTGAGGAAGGTAAATGCCTCATCCAGAACGGTCAGTGCAAACAGCAGCTGCAGGGGTGTCAATTCCTGCCTCTGCTCCACGTTTGTGCGGTGGCAGAAACCCTTCTGAAGGAGGGGAACCCCTTTAACAGGCTGAAGGGGGCCCTCGGTTTCAGTTCCAGAAGTTCTACAAGCTTTAGAGAAGTCACTTCATCTTTCCCTTCAGGTTCCTGATTCTAAAAAGAGAGTAATACCTGTTAGTGGAGCTAACCTTTATCAGCAACATGTTAACATGCTGCAGGAAGGCCTGTACAGTTGAGCTGTCCTTACACTGAAGGCTTGACAAGGAAAGTACAGACATGAAATGTACAGACACGAAATAAGTGGAGTCCTCTGCTTGAAGTGCTCTGTGTTGGTGTCATGTGGCAAAAGAGGAAAAGGCAGATGCTGAGCTGACTGCAAAAATAAATCTGCAACCTTTTCTGCTTCAGCCGTGTGCTTAAAAGGCTACTAGAAATCAAAGAAGCAGACCCTGGGAAAAGGTGCCTGTTGAACACCTAAACAGGAGCTCTACAGTCTTGAAGGAAACAGAAGTTTTGCCTGTGAAAACCTACTCTGAACATCTCTGCTGCTTCTGGGCTTTTTTTTCTTCCTGATACCCTTTGATAGATGCATAACAGACTCCCCAACGTGCCTGTCCTGCCTCTGAGAAACTAAAGCTATGCTCAGAAGCAGGCTGATGCTGAGCTGCTCACAGAGGACTCTATGTTGTTACAGTGCTCCAGGTTTATTCTTTTAAGATTTCACCTAGCTTTGAGGTGAAAAGCACCACAGAAGTGGCATTTCCTCCCTGTCAGCCCAAGATTTTGCAGCAGTGCTGGGAAGTGCTGCCAAGCAAATCCTCATGGTCCAGCCCATATACTCTTCTGTTCCTCCTGTGGCAATCTTGGTGAACACAGGCACTGCATGCAGAGGACATGTTGTCATGCCAAGGACAAACCTGAGAACATTCACCCTCCTGGGTGAGAAATAGCCACTTTGCTATCACCAGCTGCAATCCCAGGCACCCAGCCTGGATTCCATCAAATGCACCAAAGGAAAGATTAAAATTACTGCATGTAATTCAACTTCTATCTACCTTTGCTGTAAAAAGGTAAAAAGCACTGAGCTGCAGGGCTACTAGGTAAGCCCCCTCCACCACCTTCGCTCAGTGTGCAAGAAGACGGGGAAAGACAAAAGGTTTTAGATTTGTTTATTCAGATACAAAGTGAAAGCGGATGAATGGAGCACAGCCCCACCTCCTCTGCTACCTCCTCCCCTCGCTACTAGAGAGGAGAAGCAGTCCAAGCAGCAAGTAATAATTTAGTGACAGAAGCGTTGCAGTTTCAAGTTCAAACCTTTGCTAGTTGGACAGCGTGGGGACAGTTAAGAGCATCAGCAGGTCAGTCACAGAGAAAGAAGTCATTTCTAGCCCGTCGCCAGCATCTTTGGGCACAAAAGCATCAAGTTCTGATCCCAGACGTACAAACCAAAGCTTTGTAAACAGAACACAGGCTGCAGCATGCACTAAGGAAAATACTCCAGCCACTCTGTTCAGTTCACATTAAGATGACTTGTCTCCACAATTAATCTTTACCTGAATTCTGTTTATGCAGATAAGGACTACAGGCAGACCTGACCTATTAAAAGTAACTCAAGTTTCCAGTATAAGCATGTTGGACCTTTTCATGGCCTTCTGCCTTTGCTGACATCACAGGGCTGTTCTCTTTACAGGAATTCCTCCAGGTTCGTTCCTCGAGGACATTTGTGCACAGACTGTGCAGATATCAAGTCTCCAGAAGAGCAAATTTAAATGTACGAACACAGCTTGGAGGCCCATTCAACCTTCAGGCCCTTTTCTCTTTGGGAAAGGGGGTAACTTAAAAGGAAGAGTTGGAGGAAGTGCTGAGCCTACCACAGAGGATACTTGGTGAAATTTATTAACCTCCATTTTTGCAACCAGCAGGATGAATTTGTTAAGACTCCACACTGGGACACAGGAGCTCCATGACTGGTAGATTCTTAGCTGTCCTGTTCTGTCCTCTGCTTTCTGCTTTTTTTTCCATGGCCATGGAATACAGTTCTTTGCTTAAAGCAACTTCCATGAAGATGCTTTCTTAGATGTCAATGTGTCACAGAACTGTAACATTTATTGACTCTCTGAGCAAGAACATACCCTTTCCCCACTTTCTCCCCATTTTTTTTCCTGCTGTTATTTAAATAGGGCTTATGATGCTCCTCTCCAGTTGGATAAGTCTGCTCCACACTTTCCCAGATAGCCTTTCACTTACTGAATTGCCACTTACCTCCTGAATTAACCCCCTGCCTTTTGATAGGATGGGAGCAGGAAAGGAGTATCACACCTGCAAGGAACTGCTGTTATGCAAAGCACAACAAGGAAATAATGTAGGAGACCCGGCCATCCCTGCTCGGAGGGCTCCGGAGCTGGCTGCCTGTGACGTGTGTCTGCTGTTAATTTGCATCGTTAGGCACAGTCCGAGCTGGCTGCTAAGGAGAGAAGCTGCTGCAGGAGGTAACTGTACATTTCACCTGCTAAATGAGGGGTAGCTCTATTTAAGCTTCACAGGGGAGTCCCCACTGAAGGATTTAGCTCTCTAAGGGTTTCTGCTGCCCCTCCAGAAGCCCAACTGACCTGCTGCTGTAACATGTAGGCTTTGAACTCCTAGGCACCACTGCATCCACTTCCAGCAAGCATTGGGAAACCCCGACTCCAAGCCAGTAAGGCTCCAACACGGCCGGGTTCTTCATCCCAACGCGGAGAGCGCGCGTTCCATCCAGAGGCTGCACAGCATGCCAGGATGGGCAAGAGGCAGGGATGGCAGCAGGCGCCTATGGAAACCGGTAGCCCCAAGCTCTCCAAGGAGCTCCCCTTCCCACCCCCCACCCCCATCTTCCCCCACCAGTAACACAAATTTGCAGAGTCAGGGTCCTGTTTGCTTTCAAAGGGATAAGATTTCAAAATCTTCATCTTCCGAGTCAAAGAACCTTTCCAGTCTGTCAGCGTCAGAGGAGTCTGCAGGAGAAGGAAAAAAAAGGCAGCATCACCTCCCTGGGATGTACTGGCTGCTTCTGCTAGAGCTGCTTGTGATCCAAATTGTTGGGGAAGGGAGCAGAAGTAGTTTCATGACTTGCCTGAGGCTGTCACTCAGCTGAAGCCAACTATTGAATGAGCCCTTGTTCCTTCTCAGAAGGCACTTGCCACTCTGAGGGAAGTTTATCCACACTCCTCTCAGCAAAAGCTGAGAGGGGCCTCTATCTCCTGCAATGTTCCTGCCCATTATTAACATGATAAACTGGGCCTGACAACAGAGTTACTGCCCAGCACTTGCTCCTTGTCGCATTATCAGGGCTAAGTATTGGTTGTAGCACATGCAAGAGGAAGCTAAATTTGACCAGCGCTGTCTCTGTTTCCAGTACCCAGAAGCTCAGTGGTTCTCAGCCTTTCCAATGGACTCTCACAATTTCTCCAAGGATTCCTTCAGAAACTGTAGATTCCTATTACTGTAACAGCTTTTGAACTTGCTTTTCACAGTCACCATTTGCCAGCTCAACCTGAAAATAATCCTGAGAAACTGAAATCTGTTCAAAGCCAAAGAACTAAGTCAACTGACCTAAGATGCTCCAGATCAAACTCTAGGCCAAACGGGAACAGGCCAGAAGTCTGCAATTCCACCCATTTTCAAGAAACCAAACGGACAAGCTCCCCACTTTGCTTTGCCTGCCTGGTTGCCCTACCTGGTGTGAGGTTCAGAACATCAGGATTGGAGAAGTGGGATGGCTGGCGCTCCACCAGCTCGAACATGGGCAGCGCTCCCCTCACCAGGGACAGCTGCAGGGCAAGAGCAGAGCTGTGAGAACAGACACCTCTCTCAAGGTGCCCAGAGCCTAAAAGGAGATACCAATCTGCTGGACTTCAGTGCACCTCAAAAAAAAACATTTTTTAAATCTTTGATTTCTATCAGCAGCAGAATGTCAGAGCTATATTTTTTTCCCCCCTCACACTTTAAGATATTATTGCTGTACTCTTAAAAAGGAATCAAGATACAGAAAATGTTGTATTTTTAAAATACTACACATGCAGCACAAAACCTATGTTTTTTTTCCCCCACAGTGGTATGTTTGAACACAAACCTTTCTAATTTGCTGGCACCAATCATTGAAGTCCTCTTCTGTGTTGCAGAAAAAGCCCTAAAAAAAAAAATGCAGAAAAAAATCCTTATCTTTGTACAATTACAGACTGATCATTTTGTTCATAATGCCTTATGTTAACACCAAGCAACATGGCCTGGGCTGCAAGCACTTACATCACTTCTAGCTGCCTTCCTTAAACCACGGACTGCCCTGCTAAAACCAGAATCCTCCCCATAGACCCACTGTAACCAGACTCCAAGCACGTACTTAGGCTTACTCCAAGCAAGCATAAATATAACAGCTCTCTGGCAGAAGGAACCTTGGATGGAAACAGTCTGTTATAAGCCCAGGACAATCATCTCGGATTCCACAAGAAGCACTGAATTGAATCCAATGGCACAACTGGATTCAGGTCTTCAGAAGCAACCAAAACCCAGACTAAAGAGGCCTGGGAGGAGGAGACCTATGGAGAATGTTACTTAGTGGCCAAGCAAAGGGAATTTCGCTGCACCAAACTGCTTCCTACAAGAGGAGCTCCTTTACCAAACTTAACTGAAATGCATTGCCTGGAACGCAGGTCACCTATGGAGCACCCGACCTGCCACCCCGTCCTCTGCCACGGGCAAGGCAGGGGCTGTGACCCCAAGGGCCCACCCTGCTGCAGGTGGCAGGTGGAAACGCGCAGCGGGACGCACCACCGCCACGGAAGGGTCGAGCTCGGCGATGCTCATCCTGCACGGAGGGTGCTGGCAGTGGAAGCTCTCGTCGGGGAGGCAGCCTCTCTCGTTGGGCTCCACTGCAGGCTGCGTCGTGTGGGGATCCAGGTAAATGAGCTCCTCCCCTGCACACACAGGCAAGGAGACATGAACGGAAGAACCATGCCAGAAGCTGTTCCTCCAAGGAGCAAATGCTGAGATACAAGGAAGAGGAAGACTGATGACAGGGACAGCTCTAGAGTCCCTGCTCAGAAATCCACATTCTGGAGACATCTTGCTTTCAGGTGCTTCCTCAAAAGCTTCTTATCTAGGCATGGGCCAGCTGTCAGCAAAAGCACCGTGCCCATTCTGCAGGGGCAGTCTGGGCTAAAGGCACATGCGCCATTTGGATACTATTCTTGCACAAGTCTTTCCAGGGTCCTGTAAATACTAATCTCAGTCCCAGAAATCAGAAGCCAAACCAGCTCGGGGTCTCAGAGAGAAAAAGGGGGTGACAGCTGGTAGGTTTTCAGAAAGGTAACCCCTAAGGGACAGCTCCAAGGTCCTGTGAAGGGAGGTCAGCTCTCAATCTAGAAAGAGGTCCCTGTGCAGATAGGATTTAGGGTTGTACGGTGCAAGTTTTACGGCTTGCACTATGGCATTTGCTCCATGCTGCACGGTCCAGGATCCTGCAGGAAGGGAGAGCCCAGCAGTGGAAGCAGGAAAGCTGTAGTGGCCCACGAGCATTTCCACATGGGGATTTGGGGGGAGATGCTTGGAAACTCTTTGTGGCTCTCTCCGAAGGGTTTAAAGCACTCACCTACATAGCCAATGAAGTAGTGAGCACTGTTGGGCTTCCCTCCAATCACTCCCAGCGACTGGGGCATCATGAAGCAGTGCTGCAAAGGCAAGGCAGAAAACACACAGCTGACAGACAACGAGACAGCAAGGGGCAACGAGAGCAAACATCCAAAAATACAGTGGGAAGGAAAGACTGGGACACTGGAGAGAAAAGAAAAAAAACCCTCTAGCAGCAAAACCAGCCATTTCTGGACAGAAGCTCTGCCAGAAAGGCTGAAGGCGGCAACACAGGGCCTTCAAAGGGCAAAGAAGCAGCTAAGAACCACCTTGAAAACAGTGACTGGGGCACACAGGTAGACCAGATGGAGAAGGCAGCACTATTCCAGCCACTGTGCTGTGTGGGCAAGGTCCTCAGTGCTGCAGTCAGTGGCCAAATACCCTCTATCTGAGCAGGGCTGGGACTTGCGGCCAAGTCGCACAACCTCTCACAAAGGCACGACTGTTTCGGAAACAGTTCGTATCAAGCTGTGTCTTGTTGTGTTATCCACGCACCAAATAAAGGGCAAATTATCTGATCTGTCTTAGCCAAACAGCTGGGAGATTGATAGCAGCAGGACAACACGCATCCCAAATTGGCCACGGACTCTATACACCCCGAACTCCGTAGCCTCCTGTCATTCCCACTTGCCAGCTTGCACCCTCAGCCTGCAGGGCACTTTCCACCTCTGGAGCCCCACTCTGGCAGTCCAACTTCCATGAAGGTTCAGGCTGCCACCAAGCACAGCACAGCGGCTGCACGCAACAAATGCCTCAGCAGGCTGATACCACATCTATGCAGACAGGGCCTTGGATTAAAGCCTTAAAAAAAACATTATTTTTGTGTTTAAACCCTGTAAGAACTGCACATCTGGACCTCCAGAAGAATAATCTCCAAACGCCTTTTTTCTTTGGAAAAATAGGACAGTTGCTTCTGAGCATTTCTGCCCTGAAACTAGATTCCAGAAAGGCCTTTGCTCGCAGTGGGGTCTTTAAGCATGAAGACATCAGGAATTGAGCCTCACGCCGCCCACCTTTAGTGTTTCGATGTAGGCTTCGTTGATGTCCGTGAGCCCCAGGCGGAGCGGGATCAGCAGCACCAACGGCTTCCACGGCGCGAGCCCCGCTCCGGCCCCGGCCTCCTCGGGGTGCCCGTTGTAGAGCGGCTCCGGCTCCGCGGCCGGGAACACCGCGGCTCCGGCGCACGGCAGGCTGGGCTGGCACAGCCGCCCTGCGGAAAGGGAACGGGAGCGGGGAAAAATATATATATATAGGAAAAAAAAAAAATGCATCCCAGTTTTCCAGCTTGACAAACACACAGGCGGGAAGTGACAGAACCAGGTTTGGTAAGTTCTGGTACAAAAATACCTCTAAGCTACCTGTGTCACTGGCCACCTTCACAACTTGCTAGCTAGGTGAGTCCATGCACGTAGAAGTCAAGAAAAAGAAAACCAAAGGACCCATAACGTGAAGCCACATGTGCATGTGTGCATCAAATATGTATTTATATATACACACAAATGCTGTAGTTGCCAGGATCTTCAAAAAACAGCCACAATCTGTAGTGAATTACCGCACTGAAACAGTAAAGATCATGGTTTATTCATTGTAGCTGCCTGTTCTGATGACCTGAACATGTTCAAGCCTAGTTTAAGGAGTACATAGCTTGGCACAGATTAAATTCATCCTGCTCCTTCACTAGGTTTCACAGTGCCATCTTCCCAGGGCACAGGGGAACCTACCTTGGTTTCTCCCCATTCTCTGATGCACTGGATCCCCCAAACCTGCACTGAAACCTCCTTTTGGATACAGTGGACTGACTCTGAGGGGATAAATATATGGATGATTTTTCCCTGCAGTAGCAACAGGCACTTCCTATTCACCTCGAGATGAGCAGCTGCCCATTACAGCGTCAGCAAATGAGTTTACTTGGTGTAGAAAACAGTGTTAAATTCCAAATGCTTCACTGTGGTACCAGCACAGTCAGTGTGAGCCACACAGACAACAGCCTGCAGCATACCCAAGCCTTGCCTCAAAGTAGCCTTTTTGGCTAAAGCAAAAAAATAAATCAAATTCCTCTCTCTGCCGGCCCTTGTTTAAGCCAAGGACATCAGCACATGGCTCCACAGAACGATTGGTACTTAAGGTTAGACAACACTTATGCTCAGTCCCTTCTTCTGTTTCTTGGCCTCTCAGCTGAGACTGGCAACAGATAGACACAGCTTTGAAAAACAACCACTCTGCACTGCCAGGACAAGCTGTCCTTGCCCGTTACAGCCGACACAAATCCAGCTGCTGTCTGCTGTGATCTCACCCTTAACTTTGCGCCGGGCCCTGCACTTTCTTAGCACCCTTTGTCACAGCTTTAGGGCAGGGTTTCAAGGTTGCTGTGCTCTTTTACTTTATGCTTTCCTGTTCTTCCCTGGCCTCTTACTACAACAAGGCAGTTCTACCTCCGTGTGATACTTACTGATTTCTTCCATCACTACAGTGTTATCCATGGCTATGTGCACTGCCAGTGAGCTCCACGTATCGAAAGTAGCAAGTTTTCTAGGGAAAAAGGGTTTTTAAAAAGAAAAAGTAAGGATTTGTTACAATATATGAGACAAAAATGGTGTTGTACCAGAGAAAATGGATTAGGAGAGACTGGCTTTCATCAGTTGTGCTTTAAGTATGTTTTCATATGTGTCCTGGAGTTGTAGAATCCATTGTCACCAGTTATGGGGGCCAGAAATATAAAGAGGTAGCAAACAGATCACACCTGTGAATGTGTCTCTGGGCAGTTCTTAAATAAAATAGCCCAGATTAAAATCCTGAAATCCCTTAACTGGTGGTTGCCAGAAATATTAGGCCTTTCCAAATACACCCTGATGGCCTACAGCAGATTCTGGGTGAAATGCTTTTTGGCAATCACAGCCCATACCAGGGCGCTCCCAGCTCATCTAATGAGAAAAAGCAAGGAAAGCATAGTGACCAAAATGGCCCAAAATGACTGGTTTTACCATGTACCACTTATTAAGGGCAGTCCTGATCCTCTGCCTGCCACCAGAGAAGCCAGCACAGATCCAAATGACAGTGACTATCTACTTTGACAGTTGCTTGGTCTGTCACAAGCAGCGCTGCACTCAGCTCCAGCAGCAAACATGCAATTTGTGGGGCACAGAGAGATTTTTCAGGGGTTGTCCTAACCTTGAACTCAGTTTTCTCTCACCTCCTGCCCATATGCGAGTGACAGAAGAGCTGTTTTAAAGTTCCTGTCCCATTGGGTTGATAAGGTCAAAAGGTGCTAACACCATTCAACACTGCTCCAGTTTTCTCTCACCTCCTGCCCATATGTGAGTGACAGAAGGGCTGTTTTAAAGTTCCTGTGCTTCATCCAACAGGCAGGAGCCTTTAGGCCAGGAAGTATTACAGACCAAATGACTCCAACTTCATTGCTCAAAAGAAAAAGAAAAGCCCAGCACTTACTTGAGCACTTGTGCAACTGTGTTTGGTCCATACCACTGGCCTATGGATTTCCCCTCTCCAACTCCCATCTGGGCTGCATTGTAAAGAAAAAATTAAAAAGTGATTAATTTAGGAAGTTATCATATTCACTTTGACTCTTCTCAATGTGTTATTGAGTATTTGTATTCAATAGGGACAAAATATCATTTGGAAACATTCTGGGGTCAGTAGAAGCTACCCTTTCACAAGGTGGCTTAGTGTGGAAGTTCATAAAACTTATAAAAACAGTCAGCCAAAAAGCTATTGAAGTAAAACCTGCAAGACTGGACAAGCACTTGAGCAACAGAGCTTTGAAGCTGAGTTCTCTGCTTTGAGAGGGTGGTGCTCTGGAGGCCTAAATTATGCTATGATTACGACCTTCAAAAAGGATGATTTCCTTTATCTACTCAAAAAATGAAAGAAGAAAAACAATTTCTCGGGGATCATAAAGCAAACCTTCCCCCAAAAATCTATGATGCAGAAGTCCAACAAGCAGTATTACCTCAGAAGTTTTATTTAGAGTGCTGGATCTCCAGGAACACCTCCATAATCACTCCTAAAAATTGTAGGTACATTTTCCTATAGGAAACCTTTACCTATAGGTACCTTTTCCTATAGGAAAAACTCTCTTATTTACCAGGAAAGTTGGTATGAAAATTAGATCCTTTCTTAGTTCACTCACCACTTGTGAGAACTTCTTCATGCAGCAATCTTTTCACATTACCAAATCCTGCAGAAAACATCACCTAGATCCTTTTACCTTATCTTAGTTAACCAAGGCAAGGAATGTGATGCTGAACGCAGCCTAAAGCATTAGATAAACATAAAGGTCTCATGGAGTCCACACAGAAATCTATCGTAACCTGTAATACAAAGTGGTCTAGATCACGTCAAAAAACAGTATGATATCAGTAAAAGCAGTATGATCTCACATACTAGTTGCCCTGCTCTTATTTTCTGGCTAAGCTGTTAAAATAAGCATGAAGTCATGTTCTACAGTCACAGGAAATACAGACAGAATACCCCACAAGCTCTTCAGCATCTTACCTATCTGGTGAATGGAATAGTAGCTGTCTTTTTTGTCGACGAAGGCATTAAGTACGTTGAAGTAATTGTCCACCTGCCTCTTCCCTTTTATCCACCTCCACTCTAAGGTGGGAAAGAGAAAGAAAATAGGTTATTTATTAGCAACCACAGACTGCCAGAGACAACAAGCTCTCTTCCCTGTGCATCAACCCTTGACAAAATTTTCCTGTCACTCTCTTACCAGTAGGCATCTGAGGCATTCCCAACACTGCAGAATTAATTTCAGTAGAAAAGTAAATATTTTCACAATCAAAGTAAAGGAATACCACCCCTAGAAAGTCATCACATAAAAGTTCCACCTTGTTATCCCACAGACAGAAAATAGGATTAGAATTTCTCCAGGACTGACATGAACTTACATATTCTGTGGAAAAACAGGTGACTTCATCCCCCAAATCATCTTGCACTCATTCAAAGGTCATTAACAAGTTTCAGAAAAGAAGTATCCAGGTAGAAGACACTATGCTCAGCAAATGAGGACTTCTTCACAGAAGAAGTTTAAAACTGAACTGTAAGCAAGGGTTAATTCCCATGTTCTTTTGAGAATGTTTTTTAAACTTCATACATTATATATATACACACACACGCATATATATATGTATGAAAATTTGTTACTTGGTTAGCTAAATCTTCAATGGATTTAGCTAGCATGTCATAGGGCTCCATATATCTTAAGGCTTAGACAAGGATTTGCCAAAATATAGACTCATTCTGAAAATACTTGACACTCTGCAGCAGGTATGTCAGACTGCTGCAGCCAGAAGTTGCAATATGAAGGTGTTTTCCCCTTATTGTGATGTGACACATATTTGAATATCTCATATAATTGAAAGGAAACTGGTAGTTCCTCAGGCAGAGAGGAACTTAAGAAGAGCTACAGCATACACATTGCTTCCTCTCCTCATCTCCCCTGTAAAACTATATTTATCTGCGTAGATTAAGAAATAGCAGGGAGAAATGTTGGAGAGTTTCCAGTAGACCTCTCAATAGCCTTGAACCCAAGAAGATTCAGGAAAAATAAAAATGTAAAAAACAGAGAGAGCCTCCAGCAATTCCCAGCCGTGCCCTTGGCAATGCCTAATTGTGCCCTTGTTATCCGCCTTCCTTGTGAGTATGGTGCCTCTTGGAGCACCTGGCTTTGGGAGGCACTATGGACTGTGCACTGCTTTACCTCTGCCCAGATGCCTGCAGACCAAGGCCTGGGCGAAGATCATCTGGCCGCAGCGCAACATGCAGCCCCAGCCGGTGTCCGACGTGGGACCGGTCCCTCCTGCAGCAAAAAACGATGAGAAGGAAAATCTGAAATCCTAAATTAGGACTACGATAGCTAAACTACGGAATAAAAATACAGTTGACAGTGACTAATAGTGACATTCGTCCAAAGAAAACCCCAAACCTTAAATTAACTCCAAGGTAGGGGGGGACAACAACTTTGAAAGGAAATCCAAACTCAGCTAGAGAGATGAATTCCTCGCAAGCCCAGCAGCCCTCAGGAATAGTTTCAGATTTCCAATAAGGGACACGTTTTAAAACAGAGGTGTCCAGCCCAGACCATTTCTAATGCTCATCCCACGTAGGCAGCTCCCCTGAAAAATGACATCAGTCACAAGGAATTCCCACACCACAAGCAGCTGCCAACAAGACGAGATGTCAAAGTGAACAACACAGAGTTACAAAGGAAAAAAAAATCCACACCCAAACAGCGTTAGCATGTAGGCTGGCATTAATGCACATTTGGCAATCTGAGGCATAGGCCTCAAGGCAGAAAGCGTTCCCGTGACGGCTTCAAAGGGAAGCTGCTGCTTCTCCACGGCAGCCTGGCTGTTATTAAAAGCTTCACAGAGATGAGCACAGCTGTCCTGCAGGGACAGTCACAGCTGAGTACGGCTCGGGGAGGGAGTTTCCTTGTAAAGCTGCTTTTTCCTCCTTTTAATTCCTGCCAGCCATTCTGGACAAAGAGCACCGGGACAGAAAACACCCCCAAAGAACTATTGCACCAACTTCTGTATCAGCAGCTGCCTTCTGTGGTTTACCATGAGCAAACCTTGCCTACACCTTAATGGGAAATAAGGGAGATTTTTCCCTTTACTAACTCACTCCTTGTGGGCAGCTGCAGAAGGTGCTAAGAAGAGATGGACTCCACTTGCAAAGTTCTGCTTCCACTCAAATACATGAGAGGGACAGACACAGGTTCAAGAAATGAAAGGACACGCGGATTTCGTGAAGCTGGTGCCTCTCAAACTCAAATGAGCTGCTCATTACAACACTGACAACTTCTGGAGGCAAAAAACAGTTTCTTTGATGGACCATCACTTACATGTATGAAACGATCCACAAGAGTCAATAAGATTCCTTAATCTTAGAGTGTAAGATTTAAGGATAGAGCCTGGCCTGCTCAGAGGGTCTAGCAGAAAAGGGAAAGCCAAGTTACGCTACTGAAAATTAAGATTGCTTTGGTAAATTAGCATAGGACCACTGACCAATCTGTCTTGATTTGCAGAAGCTTAAGAATCTTCCTTTGCTGCATAACATATAGGAATTTTTTTTTTTTTAATCTGCAATGTGGAAAGTTCTGAAAATACTGGATAGCTTCTAAGGAAAGACATCTAAAAGAAACCTCAACCTGTGGATGCAAGCTAACCCTTTAATATCAAACACATGCACTTAACTATGGTTCACAGACACAGCTTTAAAATGCATCAAAGAGTTGTTTCAAAGTTTATTAGGTTAAGGGTTTTCCAGGGACTGAAAGAACAGAACAAACCAGAACAAGCATCAAGAAGTGTCTTTTCCAGGTCTGAGCTGCCTCCGCACAGGCGGAATGGGAAGGCACTGGCAGGGGGATGCTGAAGGCGCTCACAACCCCATCCCAGATCCCTTCCCCTTCCTTCCACCCAGTACACAAAAGCACACAGTCCTGCAGGATCCTGTAGTGTATGTGCAGGAATGTTGTTCTTTTATTATTAATTTTTTAATTGGCAGCAGTATCTGTAAGAACAGGGACAAGAAGTTTGTCTTTATGTTCACCAGGAGATGCTCCTCCTGTTGCTATAGTCCTAGGGTGTAACATCCATATTGGGTATTAATAAATAAATAACATAGTTTAGAGCAGATGCTCTAAGGCAGCAATTTCTGTATCATCTCTCTAGCTTACCTCCTCAAGCCACATCAAAACCAAGAAAGAGCATAATTAGTCTTCTTCAAACTTATGTGGGACTTCACTAGCACTAAAAGTACTGCTTTTAGTACTCCCATGCTGCTGAAAGAAAGGAGGTTTCCAGTAGGGTTCCTCCACTCATTCTCGTGTCCTTTCTAGCATTACTGTCAAATTCAAATACTCAATAGTCCTTAAAGAGTCCCTTCCTCTCTATCTTTCCCCTGATAAAAACAACAGCTCAGAAATGCAGCCCGGGGCAACAAAACAAGGCATTCCAGGAGAGATGGCTTTCAAAATGTACATCGTGGCCAAGAACCTGAAGGGCTATCACTTTATCTACTCCTGACATAAAAACAAAGGGAGTTGCCCAGGTTTTGAAGATCATGAAGAAGTATTTTCTATCTATTGCTTTCTCTTCAAAAAGGAGTACACACAATATGAAAGGGGAGATATCTGCATATATCCTGCAGGAGCTGAGAGCAGAGTGTTCACTCACCTGTCACATCTGTAACTCCTTTCCCATTAAAACCTGATCATCTTGCAGGGCTGAACATCTTTATTCCCAGCCAAGCCCAGAAGGCAGGGGAGCCTTGTTGAGCTTTCGGGACGTGTCTACAGCACTTACCGATGGCAGGGAAGTTCTTTCTGTAGGTGAACCAAAGCCGAGAGGTCACATCCAAAAGGATCTCTTCTTTCTCTAGATTTTATCCAAAAAACCAAAGGACGCACATATAAGGATAGCCAGACTAACCATCTCTCCTACCACCTTCACCCACGTCGCCGGTGTTTGGCTTCTCACTGAGACCATTTGCCTAAAGAGGCAAAAAATCTGTTTGAGGAACCAGGAGAGCATCGAGTGCAAGAGAAACTTTCTCTTTTCTCCACAAGGCCAGAACTAACCAAAAGAGACCACAGCCACAGGGCAGGTTTTGAAGCAACGAGCTCTTTCCTTGCCCCTCCTTCAAGATTTTCCCTTTCTTCAACCATCCAGGCCTCACGCTGCCAGTCCCAATAGCTAATATATGGTGACTTTCTGCAGGAAAATATCACCTTGAGTCTGAGACAGCCAGGCAAGAAGCAGCACAGCCATTAGAGTCTGCATGCTCTGCCAGCAGGCTCTGCTTTGCACTTACTAGATCTATAGTCACCCTGCTCCTCAGAAAACAATACTCAGTCTTAGCAAAACCCTCTGGGGCAGGGGGAATGTCACATTTAAAGTACCTGTAAAAACACTGTATTTTCGGCCTAGTATCCAAACGGGTTCTTTGGTCTCGGGGAAGTCTTCATACTCGAACCTGAGGGTGTCATAGGTAAGAGTAGCTAGAAAGAGAACAACAGCGTTACGTATCCTTCATAGTTTTTCCTTGAAGCTTAAAAATCATAATAAATACACACAGAGTGCAACACAGGAGAGCTTATAGTCAGTGACTTGCTACTTTACACACAGGACGTGACAAGGAGCAGGGAGAAACCACGTCACTCGTGACACAGCCATGAAGATGACGAGGGAAAGCTGATAAATCCAGGGCTCCAAGCTGGGCACTCCGCAGGAGAACACAGCAACTTCCAGCTGGATGAGCCTCTTGGTCCCACTTGCTCCGAGAGGGGCCACCTTCCACGCTGCCTAAATGCGACTTACGGCTGCTAGAGACCAACCAAGGGAGCCCGAGCAAGACCAACACAGCAGGCTACAAACCTCATGTTTAATTAGATTGTGGCCTTGACCCTTTGTGCTTTGTGCTAACTCAATGACTATTGTCTTTACTGCACAGCCAACCTGTAAGCACCCCTAAGGGTCCATGCCTACTCTTTTTACTGAACAGTTTGTCTCGTTTTGTCGCTTTCTCACTCAATCTGGCGACGTTCTTACCAAGAGGCACAGACAGTGCTAGGATTTTCACAGGCCTTTTCAAGCACGAGTCACTTTCTACTTCCCCTCTTAGTTTCCTGATGCCTCCCTATGAGATGAAACATCGTAGGTCAACCCTGACAGCTCCAAAATAGACGTTTTTTTTTTCTTTTTGGAACTTCAGCGTGTCACTAGATACAACCTTAATAATAAAGCACAGACCGAGAACATGGGTTATCCTGCAGGTTCTCAGGCCTGCCACGAATCGCGCTCGGCTGGGAGAGTCCCAAGGGGAACGAGGAAGGGGCTGCACCGAGGGCCCCCCCGCGGGCCCATCCGCCCGGTCCTGCC
>NW_010577528.1:439084-481030 GCF_000705375.1 Tinamus guttatus | reverse complement strand
GATTCTATGATTCTATGATTTGCTCTCATTTTTGGGGGGTCATGTAAAGCTATTGCTTCTAAAACAGCCTTTGGTAATAAATGTGTGTTTCATCTCGTAACAAAATCCCTTCCGGCGCTCTCAGCGCTGGGCTCATGCAGACTCTCATGATGCTGTCATTAAGTTTCCTGTAATCAGCTTCGTGGGTCGTCTTAGTTGAGTCATCGTGTGTTACTGACCGGTACAACATGAGAAAATTTCACAAGTAATTTAGTGCTTCAGGGTGCAGACTAATCCCCATGGCCACAGCAGAAGGCCTGAGTTTCAGAAACACCCGTAGAACGTTATTAGCTCGTGTATTTTATTTACCTTTGCCTGTTTTGTTTGCCTTGTTTTATTCCACTCCTTCCCTTTTCTCTTCCAGGTCTATTATAAGCAGAAGGTTTTTCTGTATTGTTGGCACGCTATACCTGTATCGGTGTATCACGATGTACGTAACGACGCTCCCAGTACCTGGCATGCATTTCAACTGCTCTCCAAAGGTAAACTTCTTGCTGCCCTTCCCTGCCATCATTGGGATCGTTTCCTGTTGTCTCAACCCAAAATGCGAGCAGAACTTTCGCAATAATTGCTGCAAAGTTGAAAATACTGATTTGGTGTGATGAGGACTCCCTTCTGCAGGTGATTGGCTTGGCCTCTTGGTTGAGGCGTTGATTGCTCTTAGGCAGTGCAGGGATTCCCACCTGTTTTGAAGACTCCATCAACACAATTCCTGTAGCCTCGCTGGTGAGACCGGCTCTTCTCCGGCTCCCCCAGAGCAGCTGATGCAGTGCAGCCTATGGAGGTGCCATCTGGGGCTCAAAACAATTCAGGGTGTTAAATCAGAGTACAATTTGCCTTTGATAATGACCCAAAAAGACGTTCAGGCTGGTTCAGCATGAAGCTTTCTGTCCCATTTGCCTCTTGGAGATTGCAGGGGCGTTGGGATCTTCATCCGGTCTCTGGACCTGACCTGGTCTCCCATGGGAAACCCCATTGCAGTTCTCCTGTGTCCTACACTTTGGTCCCAGGACTGTTGCAGTCCCGCTCACCTATTGCCCACATGGCCCTGGGCTTCGCGCGTGCAGCCCCAGGTGAGAGGCCGGGCAGCAAAATCCTAAATCCAGCTCCTGGTTTGCCTCGATGCACGGCGGCTTGAGGGGCTCGGGGCGCTTCAAAGCGAAGCGAATGAGAGAGAAACCAACGCTGTGTTTGATCTGTCAGCCACTGCAAAACAAAAACACATACATAAAAACAGGTATTTATGAACTTAACTGCATAAACCTACCCTTTTTGGAAGTCTACAGTGTTGGCGCGTTGGCCTTGTTCCTCAAAGTCAAGCTACGTTTGCCCTCTCCTGTTTCCAGGATAAGTTTCTGCTGCTAATAATAGCAAGGGTTCCTTGAAAGATATAAATGTGTTGGTGGGGGAAAAAATAACTTCTCATCGCCTTATTGAATGATGTGTAATCGGAAAGAGTTGGCATTTGGGAGCATTTTAGTGCTCGATTAGGAGCCGTTAGCAAGGAATATTTCATCACTCTAAAGGATCTGACATAGATGCATCCAAAAAATATGACCCATACTTAAAGTAAGAATAAACATGAAAATAAAGGCCTGACAAGGCTGGACGGGTGCACCCGCCGAGCCGACACGGTGAATTGCAGGTAGCCTGGATCAACCCCATTGTGGGGTTCAGGAAGGCCCCGCTTGCTCATGGGGACACTTCCTAGAGGTTTTGGGTTCTCTCTTGTGGGTTAAACCTGGCTTTGGGCAGCTGGATGTGTGGGATGAGCCGGCCTCTCCCTTGGATCATCATCTGCAGGGCCAGCACTGTTACCAACGGGGCTGAATTTCATTAAGCTTCATTTATTTAGAGTGTGTTGCCTCCCTAGCAGAAGGAAAAACAGATGTTCAGAGAACGTGAGGAAAAAAATCCAATTAGAGACGGAATATTTCTAATTACTGTTTTTGTGGAGCATTTTCTCTCTCTCTTTTTTTTTTTCTCAGACTTTTATATTCCAGAATTGGTAGAAAAGCAGATTTTTTTCCCCTAATCCTCCCTCTGTATCTGTGGCTTATAAAAACATAGATACAATTATATAATGAGAAATAATTAAAAAAGGTCTGAACCCATTACCTCTGGTTCAAGATGCTTCCTCAAATCCTCTTGCTGCAGAGCCACAACCATTAGCCAAAGGCAGAACCTCCAGGAAAAATTACGCCTTGAAGCAGCATGAGCAGTAAGTGTTTAGAAATACCAGAGAAAACTGTTCTTGCTGCCGTGCCTGTGGCACTCTGCAGAGGGCTGGTGGCAGCATTTTGCTACCCTTGCAGCCACTTTCTCGCTTCGCTCTTGCCCTGAGGAGATGGCGGTTTGTTCGAAGTGGCTGAATCAAGAGCTTGCACATACGCACCGACGCGCACGTGTATCTACGCACACATATATTTGTTTAAACGGAAGGACCCCTTCTCCTTCAACCGCTCTGGTGATCGTAGAAAATGTCAGAAGCCCCTCAGTGTGTAATATTCGTAGGGAAATTTTAATAATTTCCTTTATTCCCTGCCTTGGGAATGTTCCAAAGTAATATTTTAGGCAGATTGGTGTAGGAGAATAAAGTTTCCTGCTATATCAATGGTATTGTCTCTATAATACATGCAAAGGATTAATCAAAAATAATTCTTGTCTCATTTCCTGTCCTTTTTTCCCTCCTGGAAACACATTGCTTGCCTTGGGGAGAAGTCATAGCATTTCACTGATGAAATTCTCATTTAGCAGCGCAAGAAAGCCTAACCCATTTCCCCCACGATGGGGAAAGATGCTTGCTCGTGCTGTCCTGTGAGCTCTTTGTGGTTGGCACTGACCTGTTACCGTGTTTTCTTGTCTTCCTTCC
The DNA here is from genome assembly GCF_000705375.1 of Tinamus guttatus. Next base: position 478,119 of record NW_010577528.1, on the reverse strand, counting down.
GACTTCCACCAGCTTTTTGGAGACTGGGAATCTCACATGCGCAGGATCATGAAGCTGCTCGCCGGCGGAGGGCTGTCCATCACGGGATCCCACAACATGTGCGGTGACTACCTGTACAGCGGTCACACCGTCATATTAACACTCACGTACTTGTTTATCAAAGAGTGTAAGTTCACTGCCCTTCTGGCTGCTGTATAAATCAACTCCATGCTACACATTTGCCGTTTTCGCCCGTAAATAGAGAGAAAATGCATACTTTCCCAGTTAAATTATTAGGAATTCAGTGACATGGCACTTGGATAAAGCTTGGACACAGAGTAAAACGCTTTACCATGCAGATACTAGAATTCTGCATCGTGTTTCAGAAATAATTTGTTCAGAATATATCTCAAACCTTTTTTCTCCCTGTCTGGTGGTTGTTGTTTACATGGATGTTATAACCGAGTGCCACCTAGTCTAGAGGGAGATGCAGATGTCGTGCTAGACGCGGCGTTGCTGACTGTACGCACATCAGGCCTCAGCGCGTGCATTTGTGTAGCATGAGAGGAAAAAGTTCTTTGCTGTCTACGTAGAGTCACTACTGAAGTACACGGCAGCTTTCAGAGACCGGGGTGTGTTAGATCTTTGCCCGTTGGGCCTGCTTCCTTGCAGATTCCCCCCGGCGCCTCTGGTGGTATCACTGGCTTTGCTGGACGCTCAGCATGGTTGGGATGTTCTGCATCCTCCTCGCTCATGACCACTACACTGTGGACGTGGTGGTGGCTTACTACATCACTACACGACTCTTCTGGTGGTATCACACCATGGCCAACCAGCAAGTGAGTATGCCCCAGCCTCTGGATCTGCTTGGCTCTGCACCGCCTGCCATGGCGTGGCCAGGGCCTGTGGCCCATCCCTCTCTTCCCCTGGGTGTGCAGTAAGGAGACATCCCTTGAGTTCAGCTTGCCTTTTGCCTACCAGAAAATACCTGAAGGCCTACTGACATAGCCTCAGTCTTCCAAGGCCCTCTGGATTTTGGCCAGTTTGGCCACTCCTGTGGCATTAGAGCCAGACACGTAGGCGTGCTGGCTGGGTGTCCTTCACTGAGCTTTCCCCGTGGCTTGGGCCTTTGGTTTTGCAGAGCTCCTGATGGCCGCGCGTGAGGCGCAGTGAATTCCTCCAGGTAAGCAAGGTTCTCCTCCCTCATGATTTTCTCCGTTTATCTCCGTGCAGGTGCTAAAAGAAGCTTCCCAAACTAACCTCCTGGCACGGGTCTGGTGGTACAAGCCCTTCCAGTACTTTGAGAAGAACATCCAAGGAATCGTACCTCGCTCCTACCACTGGCCCTTCCCCTGGCCCGCGCTCCACCGGGGGCGGCAGGTTAAGTACAGCAGACTGGTGAACGACACATAACAGCGTGTCGGGAAGACAGCAGGTCAGGCGGGGCAGAAAGGACCCGTCCCAAGTGCTAAAAACTCCACACGAGAAGATGCCATAAAAAGAAAAACAAAAAACCACAGCAAACCCGGCTCCCTAACCCTTTCTTTTAACAGTTACCCTGACTTTACCCTATTCAGTTACCTGGTAAGCACTGTGATCTTTTTTTTCTCTCCAAAGGATCTGCGTTGGACAACAATAAAGCAAATTTAACTTATCATGCACTGTTATAGATTTCTTGTTAATAGATTTGGGATTTGCATTACCCATCACCGTGTTCCTTTGTATATGATGCGACAGCGTAGATGAAAGCTTTTATATCATAAGTTCTGGTCTTTCCAGTCACATCTGGGAATAAAGCATATTATTTTCTTGGGAAAACATACTTTTCATATCTCTTGCCCCAAAGATTGGGCTGTAAGCCATTTTCTAGCAAATGACTCTATGAAGGTTTCTAAATTACCTGTCTTGGGTAAAAATTGAGAAATCTTTCTACCTGTTGCACCGAGGCAAATATAAGATGATAGACACAGGAAGGTTTGGTAAATTCGATTTTGTAGAAGCTGCAGTGACTGTGTCCAAAAAAAAAAAAAAAAAAAAGTAAAGTGATTTTCTAAGTATTTCCTAACTTTATTTTTCAAAATGTGTATGAAGATTAAATTTAAAAAGATTTTTACATGTCAGAGAATAGAGAGTTAAAATTTAAAAACAAAAAATGCTTCTTGGGAGAGAGAGAGATTTGTCTATGTTTCTAGTGCCTTTCTTGTCTTGATTGTACGGTCAGTAGGCAGTCTTAAATGTTTTTATTTAAAATAAAGTATTCCATAAAAGCAGAGTATATATACTGTATAATTACTAATTTTTTTTTGCGTTTATAGCTAAATTAAACTGGAAATTTGCTTTTAAGGTTGAAATTGCCATGCGTAGGGAAAAACCAAATGGAAAGGGTCCGATCTTGTTCACACATTGTGGGCAGGTCATATTAAAAGATATCACTTTATTGTCTACTTGGTAGCTGTATTTAAAAAAAAAAGAAAAAAAAAAGAAAAAACAGCCATGAATTCCTGTTTTTTAAGAATTTTACAAATGATCACTGAGTGAACCACGAATGGTCTCTCCAGTACTGAAATGTTGTTGCAAAACAACAAAGATAATCTATTTCTTTAAAATATTTGTGCAGAAACTGCATGTAATTATAAGTTTTACTCCTACCATACATACTGTATGTCTGGAGAAGTATTCTATGCTACGTGCAGAACATGCCAATGTGCAGAACAAAATAGATTTTTTTAAGAATGAAGAAGAAGAAATATATATATAAATATATATATATCCAGTCTGTATTTTACGTGAAGCAGAGTTATCTTCTGTAGGGTTTTTGTGTATTCACAAGGTGATATTTGTATTGTAAAACAAAAAATGGTGAAGGAAAATAAAAAGGCTTTTAAAAAATGTAGTTTCCTTTATCTTTTTGAGTGTTAATTTTAAATTTGAAGCTAGGTTTATTCTTCCAAGCCTTTTTTTTTAATTTTATGTGTTATTGCACTGTAGGCCCTCAAGGTTGGACTGTATGGAAACTGCATTGACCTTTTTTTTTTTTTTTTTTTTGAATTGCTGTTCTCGATTTGGCAAATCAGTGCCTTATTTGAAATATAAATGCTATGCAATAGATTCTGATCTTTAGGGGTCTGAGAACGGATCTGAGAAGCTTCCTTGGAACCATCACCAGGGCTTGAAAAATCTACCCCAAAACTGCTGGGAAGGGAGCGCGTTGCAACCTGGACATCCGTAGCCCCATTTTCTATCATTCGTATGATTTAAACTACAAAAACCATCTCATTTCTGTGAGTACAGCGCAGTGAAAGCATTACTATTATTATTGTTAAGGGGTTTTTTTAATGATAAGCTAAGTTTGTCTCCTCCTCAACCGTGTTCCCCAGCCCTGGCCTAGGACCTTCTTGAAGCATTGGCCCAGTTTTACTTCCGCTGCTTTGCCTTGCTGTTGCCTGGGCTGCCAAATAAGATTTCTTACCAGTTCGCTGTTCTGCTCAGCATGGCTGGGTTTTCTGCCGTGCTTCCCATGTTTCTTGGCAACAGCACTTGCAGAGCTATTTGCAGATTTGCTTTAGCTCTGCGCATTTTTCGTTAAGTTGCTGCTGGCAAAGCTACCTTTGCAACTGTGCAGGAAAAAGTTTATTTAAAAACAACCAAAAAATCACATCCTAAAATGATTTCTTGAGAGAATTCACACTCCCAGACATAAATGAATGAGTAGATTTTTCAAGTCCTGGATCACGCGCATCCAAAACCATTGACATAAGTAAATGTATGAATATATGCACATGACATTAAATGGAATCTGCTGAATTCTGCATTGTAGTGTCTGACTTACTGCACGGCCTTGGCCACACATGGACGTGTTTTCCAGAGCGGAGCTGTGCACCAAGAGGTGCCCTCGGGGCGCGCAGGAGCGTGGGGCCGTGCTCTGGCTGCAGCGCGGTCCGAGGCAGGGCACCGAGGAAATGGATGTGGGACAAAAATTGCGTTGCAGCAGTGTTAATCATTGTGTTCCAGAAATTCCTCGGATACGGTAAACCTGATTAACCTTCATTTTCCGATGAAGTGTAGCAAAGGATGGCGCTCTGGAGGTTTTGAAGGTGTCTGTCTACCTTTTGAGCTTTATGTTTTTGGGACGAGCTCTCTGGCAGCTCCCTGGGGCCAGCCTGTTTGTGGCCGGAGGCTGTAGCACCCTCACGTGCATCATCCCTTTGCTGTGGGGCTCTAGCATGGGATGCTCTGCCTGTCTCCACTTCGAGCAGTGCAACTTTCTTGGGTTTGTATGGATCCTCACCCATCCAAGAGGAGCGTGCAGCAAAGCAAAGCAGAGCCGGTGCGAGCGCGCATCTATGTCCCTTCCATCTTAGGCATATTTTGTATAAACCAGCAAAGTTGTTCTGGCCTGATAGCCTTAAATCCTACTGCGCCATCAAATGCAAATTACCGGAAGCTGGAATTTGAAGGAAGGATCTCCACCAGAAAAGGCTGGATGAGTCTGCTTGAGATGGAGAAGAATCCTGGTAAAAGTCCTCTTGCCAAAGTTCTGGGGAAACAAAAATCAAGATGTTTCCCAGAGGATGGACTTGAGAAGATGGGTGCCTGCATCACCGAGATCCATCTCTGTTCAACTTATTCCTTCCACGTGGGGAAGGCTCAGGCCCTTAGAATGCAGCAGAGGGGATAGCAGATTTTTGAGCAGCACAGACGAAGCAAGGACAAGGATCCCTTTCCCTTCTCTTCACTGTTGTGAAAACAGCAGTGTTTTGAGAACACGCTTTGCTAGTCTGCTTCAGCAAGTGTTGGTAGTGGGGGTCTAAGACAGGTAGATTTGCTGGCTTTCATGGTGCAGTTGCAGGAAGGTCTGTACCTTCTTTTGAGCTGTTTCATAAGGTCTTCTCCCAGGGACATGCAATCAGAAGAGGGGAAACCTTCATGAGATGTAGCTTGGCATTCCCATGCATCTTCTCTCTGCTTGTTGTCTCTAGGCCACATCTTTAGCAAATTGTGAGGATCTGCCCGGCTCCTCCCATTCTACGTTGTCAGTTTTCCCTCTTCAGGCCTAGGGAGCCATGAGGACTTGTACAGCTCTCTACAGACTTTTACTTAACAGCTCTTTTCACTCGGGTGCCACTTGGCTGTTCCTCAGACCAGGTGCTGTCCTGGTGCTGGTGACAGGCCAGGTAGGCCGTGCGCCCGTGAGGCTTCTGTTGTGAAATCACCGTTGAGCAGCAGATCCATCCAGGGCCCAGGATTGTCTCTGATGATTAACTCCACTTTGGGTGGAGATGAGGATGATATTGTCACCAGAGTGTTTGTTTTTGACCAAATGCTCCCGCATACGTTCAGCTGCCTCGGTAGGAATTGGTGAAGGGCTCGGGGCAAGGGGCTAGCTTGGGAGAAGATGCTTCACTCAGAAGAGAGGATGGTCCAAAGCCAAAATACACGGCTTATCACATCCGTAAATCACAGCTCTTCAGAGTGCCCTTGGGCCAACAGGGCAGGGTTTTTTCCAGCCAATCCCATGGGCTTCTAGACATGTGATTTTGCGGTGTAGGCCCATGGTGTACCTGACTTGCCCAGTGCTCTGGGCTGCGTTTGGCTGATGTACTCCTTGGCGTAATTAATAGCTGCTCCTGCTGAGGCTTTACCCCTGGCTGCTGCAGGTGCTGGGCGTAACAGTGTGACCCCACAGCTCATCGCAACGTGCTCAAAGCACCGAAATGTTGTTCTCCAAGTCACTAAAGCGGAACTAGATTTCACCGCCTCTTACTTGGAGCACACAGTACAAGGCACAGGTTGCCTCTGCCTTTTGAGAGGTCTTCTGCAAATACTCCTGGATGTTGAAGCTTAGTGGGAATTACTGTAACTGCTGATTTTCCCTGGGGAGAAGGATATGCTACCAAATCCATTGCACAAGTGTCCAGTTTTAGTTAATTTTGGTTCCTCTCAGCTTCTTCTCAGCATAGTGTTGGGGATGGGCCGTATATACATAAAATTTCGGAGCTTTGAGAAGTGACAGATGCTGTAGTTTTATTTATTATTTTTGCTGTTGTTGTTGTTATTAACCTATGCACGGACGGTTTTCCATGTGTGCCTAACCAGGCCACCCATTGGTGCTATCTTTACATGGAAGGTGCTGGCTTGTCCTTGCCTAGTGTTGAGGTCCCGTTATAGCTGCACTTCGCTGTGTGTGTTAGCTAATGGGAAATCTTAGCCAGGTGAAGGGGAAATCAAGCACCCTGCTCCAGGGTCAGAACAGCTCCCACCCCATTGCTGGGGGCAGTTTTTGCCTCGGCCGCGGGCCCCTTGTGGAAGCTGCTGTCAACGATGTTTCTCCAGCGTAGCGAGCTGTCTCCAAAGGGGTTGTTTGCAAACACAAAAGCACTGTGTCAAGTAGAGAGGTTGGCATCCATCCTGGAAAATAGTTCACACCCTGGCCAGCTGTTTAGCACATGTGCAATGACAGGTGCTTGAGGCTCTTGAAGGACATCATGGTCACCCCAGCTAGTGCTGTGGCTACCAAGGCCTCCTCCTCTCTTTTACTTTTTAATCTAAATTTCAAATCTACTTGCAGAAAGAGGTCCTGGGCTTTCCTGACATATGCTCACATTTTCCTTAGAAATAGTTGAGCAGGTTTAAACCTAGCTCAGATCCTGGTGGAAAATCTGAATTGTCCCATCTATTCCTGGAGGCAGGAGATGTTCCGGAAAGGAATCACTGCCTCTCTCAGCCTCAGAAAAATCTCCTGTTACTACTTGATTCCTCAGAGTCTGCTTGGAGTTGACGAGATGGGAGGAGAGAGACTACTTGACCTGGTAGAACAGCCATAGAATCTGCTCAACTTCAGTAACTTCTACACTGGTGTCTGCACAACTCATGGTGAGTTGGGCTAGTTATTGGGGTAGCTGGGCTTACTAAGTGTGCTCTCAGAAGTTGAAAATTTAGCCACAGAATTTGACTCTTTCCTGGACAGGAACAGTCTGCTGTTTCTGAGTTCTGGCTCTGGTCTGAGACTTGGGAGAACGTCTGTAGCAACTTTGTGTCATGGAAAACAAACACACAGCAGTGTTGATGCAAGGGGCTTTGGGTCCTCTGTTCAGAGCAGGACCACCACCAGACTGCCACACCGCTACTGCCTGGGTTGGAGCGTTTTGGTGGTCTGCAGAGCCCAGGAGATGCTGTTACAGTAGAAAGACGCTCTCCTGTTCCTCGGGCATGAACGTCAATCCAGAGCAGAAGGACACGCATCTACCTGGGATGAGTAAAAATCATCCTGAAGATGACCCCACATTTTAGCCCTTCACCCACCATGGTTAAGTGCCGAGGTGCAGAGCAAACATTTGAATGTTTTTATGGGGAAAGGTTGTAGAGATAAGCCATGTGCTTCGGTCTGATAAGTCACTCCACAGTGCGTGTCCTTTTTTTTTTTTTTTTTCCTGACTCCTCTGTGCAGAAATGTTATCTCTTGCTGTCAGGCTCCTTCTATATTTGTGCAAAAAGGACTTCGGTCGTTCTTTCATAAACAACTTTATGTAAGAGGGTTCACAATCGCTTTTTCCTCCTTGTCACCTGGATCGCAGGCTTGGCAAATGTCTCAGGTCTGTGTGAATAACATTACCCATATTGAGAGCTCATCCTTTTTTTCATTTTTCTTGCTACATTTTTTTTTCTTTCTGTCTTTCTGGAGGAAAAAAAAAAACACCCCAAACAAAGCAAACAAATAAAACAGCCAGATTATGCAGTCGATCTGTTCTCTTCCTGGCTCTGTGTATGTGGTAACTTGTACCAGCTGCTGGGTCTCTTCTGGACTTTTTATTACTAATTATTTATTACTATTTCTGCCACCAAGGCAGAAAAAACTATGTGATGCTACAGGAGGGTGAGAGCAGGGTGATAAAGAACTGAAGACATCCAAAATCCCACACCTTATCCAGCGAGATGCACGAAGGAACTGAGTTTTTGCATGCAGAAAGCAGTAGCAGATGTTGGTAAAAAGCAAAGTTTTAATTACGGTGCAAAAGCTGGAGTGTTTTGGCTTTGGGCCCTTCCTGTTGAGATGTCTTTGGGTACAACCCAAAATTTGATCCATCATGTGCTGCCCTGATGATAATAACCCCCTCAGAAGAGAAGTGACTGCAGAAAGTTTTCAGCTGGACTAAGGTGTTCCTTCCTTTAGACTTCATGCCGTGAAGCCCTATTGCATGGGGAGGATCCAACTCAGCCTGTTGAGGTGGACCATGCTAGCCCCCAGAAACTGCATGCTTCTCTGTGGGTTAGGCAGAAACAACAGCCCTGTGAAACGTCAGACCAGGAGTCTGGAAATGAAACGGGGAAGAACGGAAGAACACCCCACAGCTGGGCTGTGTCTCCAAACACCTGCCAGGTTTCTGCTAGGATTTCCTCCATTAAAATCCAGGCTCTTTAGACATTTGTGTTTCACTGTCATCAGCAATGCCTTTGGGTAAAGCCAAAGAGCCTTGGACCCTCAAATTCAGTAATCCCAGATCTATTCATAAGCAAGTATATTTGTAAGAGAAAAGTTTTCACAGAAAACCAGGCACTGTAGCTTATTTTCCTAATCTTTGGTGACTGCCTGAGACTTAAAAATCAGAGACTGACAAATCAAATCAAACGAGATTTGTACTTGTTGAAGTGTTCTTCCTTCACTACCCATGTCCTCTTGAAGCTTATACTGGAAGTTGCAATCACAATTGCCAGGCTATCCTACTAGATATTCTCATACTTCGGGGCTATTTTTGAAGAGAAATATGATAGTGGCATTGCTTTGGTGTGTTGGTTCATTTGATTTTGCTTTACTGACAGATTTTTAGGCTATTGTAAAGCGCCACTGATGGAGCATTGTGTTCGTCCTCACTGCAGGCCGTGAGAATCACAGAATCACAGAATTGTTGAGGTTGGAAGGGACTTCTAGAGATCATCTAGTCCAACCTCCTGCTCCAGCAGGGACACCCAGAGCATGGAGCAGCCAGTCACATCCAGGCGAGTTGGAAGATCTCCAGAGAAGGAGACAAGGCAGCCTGTTCCAGGGCTCTGTCACCCGCACAGGAAAGAAGTTCTTCCTCACATGGACATTGAATGGCCTGGGTTTCAGCTTGTACCCATTTCTCCTTGTCTTGTCACTGGCCATCACTGAGAAGAGCCTGGCCCCATCCGCCCTACAATCCCCTCTCAGATACTTGAACGTGTTGATCAGAACTCCTCTCAGCCTTCTCTTCTCCAGGCTAAACAGGCCCAGCTCGCTCAGTCTTTTCTCATACAACAAATGCTGCAGTCCCTTCAACATCTTCGTAGTGCTACGCTGGATCCTCTCTATCATCTCCATGTCCCTCTTGTCCTGGGGAGCCCAGAGCTGCCCCCAATGCTCCAGGTGCCTCCCCAGGGCTGAGCAGAAGGGCAGGATCCCCTCCCTCACCCAGCTGGCAACGCTCCTCCAGCTGCACCCAGGAGCCCATTGGCCTTCTTGGCCACAAGGGTGCATTGCTGCCTCGTGGGTAACTTGGTGTCAGCCAGGACTCCCAAATCCCTCTCCTCAGAGCTGCTTTCCAGCAGGTCAACCCCTAATCCGTGCTGGTACCTGGGGTTATTCCTCCCCAGGTGGAGGACCCTGCACTTGTCCTTGCTGAAGCTCATGAGAGAAACATGAACATGAACATGAGAAGATCTGTGCTATAGTGGATTCATGGTGGAGAGAGTATCAGAGCCATAATTACATCAATTATTGAAAATTCATTTCCTTAGGGATTCATTAGCAAATATGCCGCCCTAAAAGAGAGCCCTTACTCTACTTGACCATATACAGTCTGCTCTTGTGTCCTGTTGTCTCGTCTGTGGCCCAGGGTCGCTCCCCTATGATGATGTGATAGTCTGCTCATGGCTTTGTCAAAGGTGATTTTTTTCAGTCACCTTCAGGGCTGGTGCAGAATTTGGGGCGATCCTGCCATTTTCTGTATTCGTACAAAGCTCCTAGGCTGAGTGGTGCTGCCCAGAGATGGGAAGAACGTCCAGGGAGGTGACTACTGCTCTTGGCAGTGGCTGCTGTGCTCCCCTGGTGCAAGGGGAGGGAAGGCAATGCACCCAATGCCCATCCCAGCCCTCCAGGCTCTTGCTGTTGCAGTGCTGTGGCTGGGCACGCCTGCGCGGTGCTCTGTGGTGGGGTGGATCATTCCCAGCTGAGCTACAGCTGTGTGTCCGGGTGACAGGGGTAAGATGCTTCCTGAGAAAGAGACACTCGGGTAAAGCATGCTGGCCCTCGCAGGGGACACATCGGGGAAACCTGGCCTGGTTAGCGCACATGGCTCCGATTCCACACCCAGGCCAGGCCCTGGAGCAGCGCAGCTTCGCTAGGGCTGCTCTTTGCTTGAGCTGTTGAGCTCAGAGCGATGCTCCGTGAGGAGCTCAGCCCTACCCTGCCGCGCTGAGAGCGCAGTCCAAGGGTGAGTTCCACACGTCTGTGCAGAGCTGTTGAAAGATGCTCAGCTGATAAAGGTGCAGCCGTGCTCGGAGTCAGCTCACGTGCAGCCTCACACGGATCCATGCAGCCCTGCTTGTCCTGAGCTGGCCGTCAGGGTCTCTCCTGGGTCCAGATGTTCCCACTAAGCAGGGTATTTCCAACAGCACAGACCTGCCCAGGAGTATTTTTCATCTCCTGAGGCAAAACAGATGATTGTTTTTCAGCCAGTGGCAGGGGCGTTAAGTTTCTTCAGTGTCACAGCAAGGAGATAACATATCAGAAAGTCCTGTTTATCTCCACCATTTGGTCCAGAAATTGCTGAGTCTAAAGCAGATACCAAATATACAACCTTGAAACAGTAACTTAAGTCCCACCTGCTTGATGCTAGCTGATATTAACCCTTTGGGACAGAGAAATGGTGGCAAAAAGAGAAAGACCAAACTTCTTGTGACGTTTGGCTAATGGGAAGCTGATCGTGGCAGAAAATGGTGGAGATGGTCCCATCCTCAGGTTCTCCCTGAAATGCATGGGAGTTTGAGGAGCCAGGGGAAGTAACAGCATAGGGCTCATGGGGTCTTCCATGCCTCCTGTCATTAGCAAAGACAGTGACTGCCATCCTGGAAATGGGAAGGGATCCTTTGAGGGAGGCAGCCTCATCTGCAAACCCCTAGCACACTGCGACTGACCAGTGCAATCCCAGAAAGGTTATTTTGCAGAGAGAGAGGCACCACTCATCACCTAAAATAAATGTGGTGAAAAATCATACTTCCCTTTTTGATAGAAACTATTGACCTCTTTCTTCTTATCTCGTGCAGTGCCTGACTCAGAGCACTGTAGCTGCGATAAAGCCAGTTTTCAAGCCGTGAAACGATCCTTTAGACTGTGGGACACACATGGAAGCTCTGCTATGAACAGACTGGAGCGTGCTGAAGCCGTATGTTGCCCAGAATACAGCAATCCCTAATAAGTTGTAATACAAGGTAAGCTTGCATAAGATTTCTTAGTACAAGATGTTGCCATTTTTATTATTCTTTCAGCAGTTTAAGCACTTAGAAAAATAAACGTGAATCTTGTGCAGATATGTTTGAGGATGGTGCTGTGATACTGTTTGTCTGGATGGGTCATTAAGCTGGGTGAACCTGCTGGGTGAAATTCAGCAACACTCACAACTGCTTTATCTTATTATGGGGAAACCATCTGAAGTCTGGGTGACCAGTCAGCTCAACTGGAGATGTCGTTTCTCATTGCCACCTTTCCAAAACCGCAGATGCTCTTTTCAGCAGTTGTCTTCTGCAGATCAGTTGTTTCCAGGATGTGTCACCTTTGGAGAATGACCTGGTGGCACAAGCTGAAGGGAGAGGGTGCCAAGGCTGGTGCCAACGCACAGGAAGGCAGTAGTTACCTACAGGAAAATTAGAGGCTCTGCCTCCCTCTTCCTTTTTCTAACTGCATGCCCATCCTTCCCTGTTTCCAGTCCTGTGATGCCATCATAGGATTGAATCCCAGATTGACTCAGTCTGGAGGCTCCTCTGGATAAGGCTGCCTTTCTCCGGGTGCTTTGCTCCCGGTCCTGCTGCAGTCCGGGCTGGGGGAAATCAGGGCTCATATTAGAACAATGGAACCAAAAACCACAACCACTCTTTTTCATCATCCTCTCTGGGTGTGATGTGCCAGCATGAGGCGGTTGTGGTTGTCCTCTGCTTGTCACACGGTCTCCTTTCTCTTTTCGCAGTGTCCACTCCCACCATGCGTGGAAGGTCCAAGTGCACCTTGTCCCGCCTGGAGGTACTGCTCATCATTTTCCTGACAATGATGACGGCGACCACCCTTGTGCTGCTCATCCTCCACTTTCTCCCCCGGGAAGGAGTCTCTGCTGAAGGCAAGCTGGGATGCTGCTGTCCCTCCCTCGCATCTTGCTGCAGCTCCTGGGAATCCAGAGGGTTTGCTGGAGTAGAGGGTGCTGCACAAGGAGAAGTGGAGGTTCTAGTTCAAGCACACAAAGGGGCCAAAAAACCCTTCTGGGGATTGAGATCCCAGGGTGCTGCTTCTTGTGCAAAGGTGCTGGTACAGAAAGCCCTGCCTTGGAGACCATACCACTATAAGGATGCAGCAGGTGACGGATGGACAGTCAGAACGGGCAGATTGCATTAAATGTCACCCCAGTCCAGCCACTAGACCTTGAGAGTTTATTTTCGCTTGAAGCATTCTCCTGCTTTTTAGAAAGCTTGAAAATGTATTAAAAAAAAATCAGAACGGGAGTTCCCAACTGAAACACAGAGAGGTGAGGAAGCTCTTACCTAAGGGACAATTTCGCACTTTTGTTCCTTTCCTAGTTGCAGGATCATGTCGACCTTGAGCAACAGGACAGGCGCGGTGATGTAAAGCAACGGGCCCAGGCTGAGGGTTACTGGTGCGGTGTGTGCAGGCTTCTCTGGGGGTGTGAGGTGTGCAGTCCTCCTGCACAACCACGGCCTGTTGCTTCTGGCTCTTGCGGCGGGAGCGGGGTGGCCAAGCACAAGAGCATCTCCCCAGCTTGGCTTTTGGAGGTCCCGATGCAGGGTGGGTCAGAGTCATCTCCTCTGTTTTAAATAACAGCCTAAGGAAAGCCAGACTGGGAAGACGGAGCATCCCATTAACCCACTACCCCATCTCTAAAAGCAGCTGGCAATGGATGACTAGGGAAGATTTTAAGAACAGACGAAGTCCGTAAATATTTTCCCACAGTGTTATCTCAGACTCCATTAATTTGTGGCTCTGGGACTTCTTGAGACAGAGACATTTCCTTTTTTTTTTTTTTTAATAATTTAATATCCCTTAGTGATGTCTTTTTTTCTTCCCTGACCTTCTCCAGATGCTTTGCCATGCTGCAGGGCTTCCACACGCTTGTGAGGGGTGGGAGGAGAGGCAGTTTCCTCTGGGAGGCCTTTTCCATGCTGTTTGTATGGAAGTTGCTGAACAGCTCTGCTGTGCCCTTTCTTGAGAACAGGGCACCAGGAAGTGTTGGATGCCCCAGGGATTTATGCATTGACACAGGGATGTGCATTACTTCACTGCTTTGATCTTCGGGCTTTTCCTGATAGTTTTTGACACGCTCCTACTTCCTTTCATTGCTGCTAAGCTGAATTTTTCATGGAAACTGCTGTTAAACCAGGGGCTTTGTTTCCTGCGTGGTAATGGTGGGCTCAGAGAATTTAATCTTCTGCAAAGTTAGGCTCCTCTTCTCCCTGCAGTGAATCATTATGCATTTCCCATAGCCCAGCAACTCTGTCTTGTGACTCCCTCTGCAATTCTTCGTGGCTAGCTTCGCTACCCTGAGCATCTTAGCAGTGTCAGCAAACCTCGTCGCGTTGCCACGTGGGTAGGTGGTGAGATCCTTCTACGTCGTGTACCAAGGGGCACCGGATCAGAGTTCTCCAGGTGATCTCACTCTCTGGGAGCCAGGATGGTCCCCTCTTGCCCTCTACTTCTTGTCTCTTACTGGGTTATTCATCCATCCCAGACCCTTCCCTCCTAACTCATCCTTGTGTAGCTTCTGAGGAGCCTGTGATGAGCTTCATTTGGAAAGCAGATGATATCAGCTGGATCTTCTTGTGCATATCTTGCTAAGTCCTCTGGTAGGCTGGTTAGGCATGCTTTGCCTTAAAAATAAATAAATGTGTTAACTTGTTCCATGAAAAATTCTGCTTGTTTATGTGTCCACTCATCTCTTCTTGCTCTAGATCCCAGTCAACCAACATCAACTCAGAACCCATCCACTGGTGACTCAGGAAACTACTTGATAGGCGTAGGCCGAGCGGACTGCACAGGGCCCATTGCAGAAATCCCTTTGGTATGTAGGGAGAATTGAGCAGGGGGTCTGTGAAATACCCATTTTCATCAGCATCTTGATATTCTGTGAAGAACTTCTGACTTTCTTGACTTTGGATAATCAGATCTAATTCCGCTGATCCTCTGTTAAATCTAAGTAGAAATGCACAGACAAATGATTATGTAGCTCAACATTTTGGCTATATGAGCCTGATGGACCTCTTGTCTTTCAGATGGGTTTTGCCAACGCTGACCAGGTGGGTGGTGGGCTTCTCACCCGACTCTACAGCCGAGCTTTCATTGTGGCGGAGCCTGATAACTCCAAACGAGTAGTGTTTGTCAGCGCTGACATAGGAATGGTATCTCAGAAACTGAGGCTGGAGGTAGGCGGATGGAAACAAGCAGCCTGCACAGTTTGACTTTATTCTGTGTTGTCACTGGTATTACCATTAATGCTGTAGTCATTACTAAATAATAGCAAATGTGCTAGCATGTTGTCCAGTTTGCTTTGGCATCTTCTTGCTCCAGAGACTTGAAGATGTGCTGTGTCCATACCGAGGCTACACTTTGCCTGTCCTTTTTTTTTTTCTTATCATGAACGTACACAGCACTCAGTGCCTGTGATTCTGATTACATAGGCATTCAGTGCCTGTGTAATTCTGGATTTCTAGCACCATTGCTAGAAATGGCAGAGAAATGAGGACTTGTTTGGCGATACGGGATTTGTTGCAAGTTGGCCATAGGGCTCTTCACTGCCGAGATTCAATTATTGTGAGGCTGTCAGCAAACTGATATCAAAATCCGCCAGCGTGAGAGTATCAGGGAGAAAGAAAAGAGTGGAGCCTCGGATGAGAGGCTTTTAGCAAGGGCTGATACGAATCTCTGCAGTTTTGGGGTGTGAAAGAGGGTTTGTGAGGTAACCTCTTTCTTCTTAGGTGCTCAATGAACTGAAGAGCAAGTATGGTGAGCTGTACCGCCAGGACAACGTCATTCTCAGTGGCACTCACACGCATTCAGGGCCTGCTGGCTATTTCCAATACACCCTCTTCTGGATAACTAGCAGAGGACTAATCAAACCATCCCTTCAGGCTGTCGTGAAAGGCATTGTAAAGGTTGGTGTTTCTGCTTCGTTGAAATGACATCCCCTAAACATGGAGAAAGGCAAAGGAGAGGTGTCTTCCTGACTGAGGGAGCTCTTGCTGGGGTAGTCATCATAGCAGCTTCAATGCTGTGATTTTAAAAAGTGCACAGAGACAGGTTGGTATTTACCAATGAAATCAGGTTGACAAACAAGAGCCTTAAATATTTCTTTTAAAAATTACAGTTCTAATTCATTTCAAAATACAGATTTTTTTTTATAATATTCATTCATTTTCTGGAAATTTAGACTGCTACAAAAAGCAAAAAAAAAAAAAAATCTCCAAAGTTAACATGATAAGATTGGAAATTGGGAAGAGGGAGAGAGAGAGGGAACAGGTAGTTGTTCCAGGTGGTCTCACATAGACCTTATAATTAATTCTCCTTCCCATGCAAGGGCTAATATTTGCTGCCTTCCTTCTTTCAGAGCATTGATATAGCACATGAGAACATGAAGGCAGGAAGGATTTTTATAAACAGAGGCACTGTAGAAAACAGCCAGATCAATAGAAGCCCTTATTCTTACCTCCAGAATCCAGCATCTGAACGAAACAGGTAAAGGCTCTTCTGATGGTAGAGAAACAGAGCCTGAAATGGGTTCTCTGGTCAAGTTTGTAACCCAGATGTCATGGAGCAGGTGCTTTTCGTCATCTGTAGGAGGATGAGGATGACATTGTCACCATCTTGGGTGCTCATGTGTCTGCTTCCTGCTAAAATGGATTGTACGAATGGGAGAATAGTGGTTGGGTCTCCTGGAGGCTGGAGCCTCCTGCTCCCTCCAGTGCAATGGGTGCATTGCTTAAAGATCTGACCTTGAAGAAGATGTTGATGAAAGATGTTAGCATTTGAGTTAGGCGGCATTAAAATGCTGTCCTTTGTGCACGAGATAGTTTCAGAGAGAGGTCCACTTCCTGGTGGAGATGGATGGCCAGAGAAGAGGTCTGGTGATCCAGAGAGGCAGGGCTTGATATTGATGAGAGCTGATGTTATGATACCTGGCTTTCAGCAGGTATTTTCAGATGTTCCTCTCACGTCTACCTGCACTCTAGCACTAGCCTCTTGCTCAGCTGGTAGAGTTTAGAAGTGTGTGAGCACCACAGAGCAAGACCAGTGCCCAAGTGTTTAATGGGATTTCCCCGCTTCGCTGTTGCAGGTATTCATCCAACACAGACAAAGAAATGGTGTTGCTGAAGATGGTAGCTGCAAACGGACAGGAGCTGGGCCTTATCAGGTACTGACTACAGAAGGAGCAGGTTTCCCCCCTCCTGAATCCCACTAGCACCTGGTTCATCTCTAGCTTTCTGCCCATGTCCTGACCTCTGCTTACAAAATAAACTGCACCGAGATCCCTCTTTGACTTGATCTCTTGGTTATTTTCTTTTAAAGACACATATTTCCTGCTAAGCACACGCCATTCCCGGTGTCGAACACTGTGTGCTGAGTTATCTTGTCCAAGAGGTAGCGTTTACAACACCTGTCCTATCAGGCGATCTGAGCCCGAGCATTTGGCTGTTCAAAGTTTAGAGCTCAAGGCCAGGCAAGCGCAGCAACTCACAGCCACGAAGTCAACAGCTTGATTTCCTCATTCAGAAACCGCAAGTGAGGGTCTGACAGCATTAAGAGGAGCAGGAAGGTTTTCCTATGTAGTGTTGTTTTTATTTTCATCTCATGTCGCAACCAAGTAAGCTAAAAAATCAAAGGTCTTTCATGAAGTGCCATGGAAGAGAGACCCAGCTGCCTATATTCAGCAGGCACAAGGAGTTATCACAGATCCTCCTTCTGTTTGATAACCTCAGCTCTTTGGAGGGCTGAGCAATTGTTGAGCAGCTGAAAACATGGGTTGGCATGTGGAGGGAGCTGTGGAGCAGCAATCTAAAATAGTGGGATCAAAATGGTATTTGTGATCTTGAAGGCAGAACCATGGTGCACGGGTCATCCATTCACAGCTTTTCTTTCCCCTGCACTGTCCTAGTTTTGAACTTTCCCAATCAGGAAGGGAGAGGATGGGACAAACTCTGTCTGGCTTTACTAATCCTGCCCTGGATATCCACAGTCTTGATTTTAGTACACAAAATAGCATTCTCCTTAGTCAATTGCAAACATATAGATGGAATAACAGATTTCCTATATGTTTCTTCTTCTTTTTTTTTTTTCTCTCTGTAGCTGGTTTGCAGTCCATCCGGTCAGCATGAACAACACAAACCACCTGGTGAACAGTGACAACGTGGGCTATGCGTCTTACTTATTTGAGCAGGAGAAGAACAAAGGGATGCTGCCGGGAGAGGTGCGAGTATTTTCAGGTTATCAGAAAGTAATGGGGAGGGACAGGCACCAGGTTGATTGGTACCTATGGCCTTTGCACCTTTTGACTTATTTACTGTTTTTGTGCCTGTAGCAAAAAGAAATTGCAAGGTGTGCTCATGGCTTTCTAAAATAATAGATGAAGAGAGCGTGTATCTCCAACTTTGAATCAGCTGCCCGTTCCCATTTTAATACCCACATGTAGTTCATACCAAAGATGGAAACTGAAGAAAGCTTACTCATTTCCTACTTGCCATCATTTCTTTTTATGGTGAATTATCTAAAAGCTTTTAGCAAGACTCCACTGTAGTGCATAGTTATGGGTGCAAGTCAGTGCGAGCTCACATGCACTCAAAGTATGCATGGAAATGTTTGCAGGTTTGGGTATTCAGCTGCCTAGCCTGCTGGGCACGTTGCATCTAACAGCCTTGCAAGAGGACAGCTAAAGAGCTGATAATGTATTTAAATAGCCAGTGTTGACGCATGGTATCTGTAAAATGAGAGCATCATCCGAGCGAGATGACTTCAGCCAACACTTGGTGCATGTAACGAGCCTTGCTTTATGGGTACTGCTTGGTGTTAGCGCATTTGGTCAGTTGTCACTGGCTCTCACCATATAAATCTGTCAGAGGAAAAGCCTAGCAGGAGGAAAATCATGTACACGGTGTTATGTTGACCCATTTGCATCTGGTCAGCAACATTAGGAGTGAGGAACAAGAATAAATTGCTGCTGCTGAGCTAGAAGAGGTAGAAGAAATCTTATCCAGAAAATAAAATGGTGTGAATATCCCCCTTCACCACCAGCAATGGTACTTTTCTCCTCCCAGGCTTTCAGAAATATACGCCGATCAGCTGGCTATATCAGTCTTGGCATTTTGTTGATTACTTCTAACCTTAAGGGAAAGATGCAGGTGATTATTTGCAGTCACGGCAAGGCACTAAAACCCACCTGCCTACGTCTTTATGTGGCAGGGCTCTTTTGTTGCTGCTTTTGCATCCTCCAACCTGGGAGATGTGTCTCCCAATACCAGAGGCCCATTCTGCATAAACACGGGGGATTCATGCGATAACCCGCAGAGCACCTGTCCTGTAGGTGGGGTAAGTATATATTCCTCATCAACGTTGAGTTTGATGAAGGGGCAAACTTGTGCTGGAGGTGCAAATTGGGAGCCAGGTGGTGGATCACTCTGCAGGAGGAGGACGTGGAATAAACCACCTGTTTCTTAGATAATTCAGGGCACTCATTTCTATAACTTACCCTGTCTTGTCCTAGCACACTCATCTTTCTGGTTGTTCACTTGAAGTCTAAATAAAATGAGAGGTTAACGTAGTAACTGGGTGCCCAAAATTTTAGTTAGCTCTCAAAAAGTGATTACTTCCCACATTCTGAAAATCACTTACTGCACCCTCACTTTGCAGTTATGTTCTTGATGTTAACAGACTACTGGAATTAAAAACGGGATTTCTTAACAGGCCAAGATGTGCATGGCCATGGGTCCTGGTACTGACATGTTTGACAGTACAAGAATTATAGGGCAAAATATCTACTTGAAAGCAAAGGTAAGCAATGTTTTTGCAACGAGAGCATGCATGGATGTGGTTATATATATTAAAAAAAGGCATAATCTATTTGAGCATAGGTCAGAGGAAACATGAGGAAAATAATGACACGGACGGAGGACTCCTAGAAGAGCTCAGAGATGTCATCACAAACCACTTGTCCACTGAGTTTGCCATTGCTCTCCTAAACTAATGCAAGTGTGAGCTAAAATGTGTTTGCTTAAACACCCTTGACAGGTGTTCATCCCTACCACATTTTACTTTGCATTCATTCAGCTGGTGTGCTCCAAGCCATTGGACATCTTGCACATCTTCGGTCCTTTGGAACAAACTTCATCACCAGTTCCTCTTCTGTGGATCTACATTACTTGAGGGTTGTCAGCAGGAGGCTGTGTCAGCCGCAGGTTCGGGGAGGGCAGCCTGTAAGGCCTGGAAGAGATCCAGTAAAGGATAGAGCAGAACGCTTGATGATGGCTGCTGCCTTTTGATTCCTCTTTCTGCTTTGTCAAGGATTTCCACCCTTTCCAGAGGTCGTTCTGTGTTGGTAAACTGGATTGCTCTAGTTTGCTGCCTTTAACACTGCTTATTGCATGGCTGTGCTTTAGGAGATATACACAAGTGCTTCCCAGGAGATCACAGGACCGCTCAGCTCAGCACACCAGTGGGTGAACATGAGTGATGTCTCCGTGACGCTAAATGCCACACACGTGGTAAGGGCAGGAGCTCCCATGGATATAGGCCTGGGATTGCTCACCAAGGAAGAAATGTTATATTTTTTATAGCAGGACTTAATACACTGATGGCAACTTCTTTTAAAATATCTTTTGTTTTTCTTTTTCTTTTTTTTAATTAAGGTTAAAACATGTAAACCAGCCTTAGGACACAGCTTTGCTGCTGGTACTATAGATGGAGTGGGGGCTTTCAATTTTACACAAGGTAATTTAGGGACCAGGCATCCGTAGGGTATAAACGGGAGAAATATGGGTCATCCCCCAGATAGAGTCAAACCCTCAGAGTTATCTGGAGAACATCAACGGTTGCTTGAAGCACAGGCTCCAGAGGGTGTCATCTTCTGCTGCTCTTGCGAGCGCGGCCACATTTGCCAAAAGTCTCGTATGGCAAGGATGTGACCATGCTTTGAAGGAAGGAGGGGAGAAGGAGAAAGAGACAACCTTGAGGCAATCTCCTCAATTTGTTCTCACTACCCAGATACTGCCAAGTGTGGAGCTGGTGGAGCTCAGCTAGGCTAAATCTCATCATTTCAAACCCTCCCACCTAGAAAAGGGAGATGCCCAGGACCTGCTGAGAAATATCCTATCCTAGATAAGGAGGGAGTGGTTAGTTAAGAAGCCTTCTGCCCAATAGCTGCTGTGGGAACTGAAGGATCAGTGGATGGAGATGTTTTTCCCCTCAGGTGCAGTAGAAGGAGATCCATTCTGGGACAGCATCCGGGACCAGCTGCTGGGAAAGCCATCCAACGAAACACAAGCATGCCACGACCCCAAGCCAATCCTCTTAAGGACTGGAGAGGTGAGGATACCCTGCAACATGACAAATGACAACATTTGTCCTTGCCAAACTTTCCCCAAATCCCACTTTTAACCCTAAAATGAAGCTGATGCTTCATCTTTCACCTGCAGTTCCTTTAGCTTCAAGGCAAATGTAATGTCCTGCAGAGAGTAAAGTCTTTGTGTCCAAGGTCTTCTAGAGCAATCAGGCAATGCCATCAGGAAGAGGCATTTCCTTGTTACTCCTTTCAAGAGCCTCATTGAAAGCTTTCCTAGTGCCGCTTCATTCTCAATGGGTTCCTTGGCTCTTCTTGTTAGAGGTTCTAGTGCAGAGCATCCTCCCGTCCCAGCTTCTCCTTTGAGGTTGGTGCTATTAAGAATAAACTACATTTTATTCTTACCGCTCTAACACCTTCAAGCAGCCTTTTATAGAAGCCCTGGCAGGCCTCCTGCTTCTAAGTCATTTGACAAATTTTTAACTTGCATTTTATACCCCAGCAAGTTGCTCCTCAGAAAACTTTGCATCTTTTTTCTACTAGGATTTGCAATTAGTTTGCAAGAGCCATTTCACTGTCAAATTGCTGGTGGTCTTGATTTCCTTTTATGTCCTTTCCATGCAGGTGAGGAGTTTCTGCTCAGGAAGTTTCTGTTCTTAGGTGCTACCTTGTCTTTATTCACCTGTTTTGCTGCACAAATGTTTTTGCCTCTCCCACGGTACTTACACACATCTCCCCTTAATTGTGGGTCATGACCAAGCAACGTCTTGTGATATAGGATGTAAAATATGTTTTTCATGACTGTCTGTAGTATGCAAAGTACTTTCATTTGTCTGATTTAAGTTATGGAAAAGAAAATGCTTCAGCTATCTATCTTTCTCTTATGCTATATAAAAGTCATAGGCACGTTTTCTTCTCACCTTAGATGACTTGGCCTTACCCATGGCACCCTGACATTGTAGATGTTCAGCTTGCTACCATTGGATCACTAGCAATTGTTGCTGTTCCTGGAGAGCTAACGTATGTATTTTTGGTCTTGCTCTATATATCACAGCTGGCACATTTTCATTCACCCACCCCTGCTGTACTTTTATGTGGGGGTATATAATCTAATGTGGCAGAGAGGTTAAGAATTGTCTCCAGTATATGGTAGCTCTGCAAGCACTACACATATATGTCCACTGTATATAGTCCCTTGCATAGTATCTCCTCTGGGTACCTAGGGATTCCCATTTTCTTCTTCTGGCTGGCTATGAAATGTCTTGAGATGTTTTGATTGAACTCACAACAGAGAAGACCCAAGTACCAACAACTTGCTGGTGGCCTCCCTTCTGTTCTGCTCTCATGTCAAATGTAAAGCTAGCCTGGACCTCAAGTACTCAGATACACCAAGAAAAGCTCAGATAAATAGCCAGAAATGTGGACTTAGAAAAAAAAAGATTCTTTCTTTAACTCCTTCTGTGTTCCCTGCTTTCCTGGAGATTGACATTATTCCCTTAATACCTCTAGGACCATGTCTGGACGTAGACTACGGGAAGCTGTTAGAAGTGTAAGTAGTTGAGGAAAACATTTGTCAAGACAGCAGTGCATATTTCTTGATTATGCTGTTGTTTTTTCTTTTTTTTTTTTTTCCTCTTTTTCTCTTGTCTCCTCGCATTTGGGATTCTGGGTCTCACATCTTACAGAGGTTTTTCCTTCTCATAATTGTTTCGTGCATATTTGTGCATGCACTCACTGACACGCAATAAAGATGCACATCCTCTCCCAAAAGAAGCAAACCTATCAGATTTCAATTTGTTAAGTCAACACAAAAATTAAACAACTGAAACCTCAGTGTAACTGATGCCAACATAAGTTTTGTCTCTGAAGCCTCTGTGGTGCTCTGGTAACATGAGAACATCTCAAAGAAAATTGCTTGTATATATGAATATATACGTATATTCACTCAGCAGACTGATTTATCTTATTTTCAGCTGTAGTCTGAATACCTTCTTAATCATGTCTGCTGTCCCTATAATTCTCACAACCTGTTATAGCGCTGTGGATTTTAGAAGAATACAGATATTAAAAGAAACTGTATTCAATTTGTTGCATTTATGGGAGGATGACATAATTTATCCTCTCTCTCTGTGAGAGGTTGTCTTGCTCTATAACATCTTGATTTCCATTCAGTGTCAATAAAGGGCAAATTACATTTGTAGGGTCATTTTAGTGAACCTCTGCCTCTCGTAACTTTGTGTTCTGTCCTAATAAATAATAATATATAATTGTGTCTTAAACAGTTATTGCAAGAAGAGTTATTTAACTATTTTCTTAGGAATTTGAGTCTCATGGAACATCAGGGATGAATGTTGTAATTGCAGGCCTGTGCAATGTCTATACCCACTACATCACCACCTATGAAGAATACCAGGTAAACAAAATTGCCTATTGAATATGTTTGGTTGGATTCACATTTCACTATATGGAATGATACTGATGTGTAATTATGCACATGTGTAGTAGTTTTTCTGTGCCACAAAAATCTGGAAAAAAAAACATATGAGCATCTTTGGTAGAAACCCTTACTTCTTTATTCTGGCCAAGATGAAATAGCCGAAGTGTCAATGTGGTTTCCATTGCTGAGGACAAGTTCTTGATAGCTCTGTATGGAATTGGTCAGATATACTGAATGAAGCTTTTCTAGGTTCAGGTCTTTTCAGTGTTTCTTCTAATGACCTGGATGAGTTAGAAATGATCTCTGCAAGTTGGAGAAATTGCCAGAAGAAATGTCTGGAGCTGTAGGACCATGAGGTGACTGTGAATCTGCACTGTCACGCTGCTTTAGAAAAGGCAGCAATATGGCTTGTAAGCCTCAAGAAGTAGTTTTAAAGGTCCTGCAAGAACATGGCAGATACTCTGCTGTAAGAAGGCCATGGACCATTGAATGGATCCCAAAGGCTCAGAAATCCCAACCAGGAAGGGGAGGGTGGAAGAACGACTGGGGTGGTTCTGCACTAGAAGTGGGAGAGGAGAAGTCCTACATCATAAATATTAAGGAAATACAAAACTGTCAGAAATGCAGGAGTTATAATTTGTCTCCCTTTTTTTCTGTGGTGGATAGAAGAACGAACTTAAATTGCAGCAGCAATATTTGGGCGAGCTGTTAGGCTGTCTTCCAGACAGTAAAGGGTACTGGAGGTGGATCACCAGGGAGGTGCATATCTCTGTCACAGATGAGTTTCTAAACTCCTCAGTAACCTCCTGCAGGTATAGTGCTCATCTCATCTTTGGGGAGTAGAATGAGCCTTATAAACTGCCCAAGACACCTTCAAACCCTCCTTTTTCAATTTTGTCCCTTTCTAGGTTCAAAGATACGAGGCGGCATCAACTATTTATGGGCCACACACTCTTTCAGCTTATATGCAGCTGTACAGAGGACTGGCAAAGGCTATTGCTACGGTAATTAAAGCTTTCTGCATGATGCTAAAGGCTTTCAAATCCTGTAAAAGGTGATGACTATATTTGTTCTTCAGTGAGGTTATGCAAACACTACACTTTCATTTCTTAAAAGTAGCCCCTTTGAGAAATCCTCATATGGAATGATATGGAACTCCTATGATGAGATCCTTGTATCACTCGAATTCTGCAAATTTTTGACACAAAATTTAGACCATAGGTGCCTCCAGTGATTGAGGCTTCCACATCACTAAGTCTTAGCATGGCCTAACATTGCTGCTTTTTCACCAAGAGGAAAAAATGTGCTGCATTTCCACTATACATGGCAATATTTGTTACCATTGCATCTGTGGACTGTAAGAATGTGCATGGCTATATCTTATCTGTGAGTAGGAGCTGCCTGCCGTAGCATATTGGGGCAGGAGGCTTAGGGAGATCTGAAGAACAGGGTAGCTGGTGTCCAGCCAGGATTGTTTCTGGACATGGAGCACAAACAGGCATCTTCTTACCCTGCTTTTACATTCCCTTCATTGCTCTTGTTGTTAAAAGCGATTTAAACACTGATCTGATTTATCACACATCTACTTGACATCAGCAGTGTTGTATTTTAAGTACATGTTTCTTCTCCCAGAATACAGTTCAGGATTTGCCAAGTGGTCCAGAGCCCCCACTCTTCAACATAACTAGTCTGACCTTGGTGCCTGCTGTCATTGCTGATAGGACTCCATCAAACAAGGCGTTTGGGGATGTGCTGCAAGAAGTGGGACAACAGTATCGAGTGGTGAGAGCTTAAGGATATTTGCTAGCTCTTGTTTAGGAAAATCTGCTTAAATTCTTTGTTTAAATTCTAACTCGCCTTCCTAAAGAGTCTGTTTTCTAAACGACTGTGGGGGATCTTGAATAGGAAAGATACCATTGCTCTTAGTGGACTTGCATCATGGTTGAAAAGGCAAACTTTACATGTAGAAGATGAACTACTTTGTCAAAAACCTGGCTGTCCTCTGCTGTCTGTGCGTACATTGTCCTTTGCTTTCAGTACTTTCCAAACATGAATACGGTCAAAGAGCCCTCTTCAATTTTAAAAGCTGTTTCAAAGTGCTTCTCTACTTCCTCACCTTTTAGTAAAGAATCACACTCATCCCTTGAGTGTGAAACTTGCACATGAACAAGATTCACCCCCAGCGCGGGGTTAACCCCGCTAGCGACTTGATGAAGCATCAGTACCGTTAAGGCTCTGTTTCCATATAAAGCTGTAGCTGATGATTAAATGATTTCTTTACAAGCAGAAATCGGGTCTCCTCTGATGTCTCTGTGATAGGAGGAAAATGAGAAGAAATGTCAGAAAGTGTTCACTGTTTTCAATACTTCATTATTTAGATAAGATGTTCAGAGCAATGGCTCTCGTCTCATCAGCCTGACTCCAGGACAGAGGTAGCAAGAATGCAGGGAGGTCTTGTGTTTTTAGTCTCACTTATTTCCTTCCCTTCTCTACAAAGAAACTTTATGTGAGACCATGTGGAACTCCTGTGGCAAGTAGGACGAGTGGAATGGCATGGTGCAGCATGCAAATTCAGGATATTTTGTTCATTTCCAGGAAGTGAAATTATATACACACACAAAAAAATCTCTTATCAATGGTTTCTTCAAAGGATTTTTTAATGTGCAACATACCTCTCAGTCTTTAAAACAAATATTAATATTCTCACAGGGAGAAGTTGCTGAAGTAACTTTTGTGAGTGCAAACCCAAGGAACTCTGCGGAAAATGCGGTAAATAGCTAGAATTGGGGCTATTATGGACTGATTAATATTTACTTACTGCTGCTGCCTTGTACGATGAATTATTTCTTCCTTTTTCTTTTTTTTCTTTGCTGGCTGTCGAGTAATTTCTCCCATAAGCTTGAGTTCAGCCAATTCACATCTCCACAATGTTTTTGGAGCAAAGTCCTTATTTTAGACATGTATCTGTGTGTTAAAAGTCACTTGGTCTTGCATTGGACATATCAAATGTGAAAACTCAGATATAGGTCATTCATGATGTCTTCACACTGCTCAAGATGAAGTCACCTGGATAAGGCATTGATACAGATGTCTTTTATCAGTACCCAGTACCTCTTTGTAGGAGCAAGAATAGGCTCCTTTCTTCATGCTATCAGCATGGTATATGATTTTAATGAAACAAAGATGATGGGAAAAGTACCAAATGTATCCCTTCAGTCATCTTGGATAGAAATAGTTGGCAAATGTCTTGTTTGCCTGTGCTCTTGTTAATGACCAGGGTTTCTTTTTTAATACGTTTTCCATTTCATTTACAAATTGGAAGTTATGCTTTGCAGGAAACATAAGCATTTTTGCTAAGAACTTCCAATTTTGCCAGTAAAATTGCGTGTGCATAGCCTGTTCTCCAATTGCAACAAAGCACTAGAGAGGGAACATGCCCGTCCCTTCCGAGCTTCTCTCATTTTTATTTCAGACAGAACACAACTTTCTGACGGTAGAGAGATACATCAACAGTTCCGGGAGCTGGAGTGTGGTCCATAATGATGCCTCCTGGGAGACCAGGTGAGTGACTTATAGTGCCAGATCTCACTCTTGCAGAAGCTCCACAGAGTAACTTGAGTTTAGCACAACACACTCCCTCTCTGATCTCCAAACTGAAGGCTGCTCTTACCCCTGGAGATGCTGCTCTCTGGGGACAGATCAGTCTGCTTTTGTGCAGTTACCATGTCCAGAATAATTTGTCGTCAGGTAATTATATTTTGCTTGCAAGACTTTTAGAGGGTTAAAGTTTGCTTTAAGACTAGAGTCAGCAGATCACAAGAAGTGGGAACTATGAAAGGTTCAGGAAACAGAAGAATTTTTATAAGAACATGCTAGCTAGCTTTGCTGTACATTATACAGTAGATATGGTAGATCTTTCAAAAGATGTTCAGAAGCAAATAAAGTTAAGGTTGGAGACATCCAGCATAAGGAAAAAGATCCATTAAGCATCAAAGCTTGTGTCACCTTTTGTCAAGTTTTTTCTATTGTTTGAATCAAAATGGCATTTACCTACCTGTCTTTCCAACCTATCTGTAAGAGAACGCTCCCCTGGAAAACATCTGTTTTGGGGGATCTTCTCACCATGCAACACTCTAGAGCAAACAGATGTCCTCAAAGATCAGAGAGGCAATGTTCATGGTAGCTTCAGCTCATCACCGAAATCTCTCTCTTTTATTTATTTATTTTTAACCTATTGCTCTCTAAATCTCTCCTGGTAGCCAGAACTCCGGGCATCTCTCCACTGTCTCCCATTGACACGCTCTAATAATGTAACACAATTAAATGTGGTTTGAGCAGACTGCCTGTTTCTGCTGATAAGAGGAATTATTTTGCCTTTTCCTTGTCTGAAGGTACTTACCAGAAGGCAAAAAAATGCAGATAGCAGTATTTTCCTTCCTCGTGCCCCATGAAGGCAGAAAGCAATATAAGAAAGCAGAAATAGTTTCGTAATTAGTGAAAACAGGGAACATCATTAACTTTGAAAGCAAGGTGATAGTCATGAGGAGCAGCGAACATCCTTACATGACACCAGTGAAGTCAGACTGTGGTGGTATGTTGTGTTTTTTTGATTGGTTGGTTGTTTTTTTATTATTTTAGAAAAATTTAAATTTGATCCCACTGACTTATGGATTACAATAGGAGAGTAACACAAGTGAACACCTTATTCATTACAGAGCATTAAATAGGTTATAGACACTTTTGCAAAATGCATGTTTTCAGGGGTCAAAAGACAGGGAGGTTTACTGAAGGAGGAGCTGCTTTTGGGGAATAAGATCTCTGCTCTCTGTTCTTCGACTTGCATTCACCCCTGTCATAAAGATAAGCTCCATTTGGGTGCTGCTTTTGCTGGGTGCTCTTTTGATGTCTGCAGGGAGAAGGGTTTAGCCCATTTGGAGTCTGGGGTGGAAGCATGGGTTATAAGCTATAACAGCTTCCTTGTAGCCATTTAGGAGCTTGATTTAGGAGGCTGAACCTAGCTAGAGGAGAAGAATATCACAGGCCTGCCTTTAGCAAACAACAAACAGAGATTAAGTGTGCTTCAATCCCTGTAAGCTCCTCTTGCATGAAGACTCTTCTGCAGCTATGGCCTGAATCCCAGAGCAGGGATCGTGGTTCACTGAACTCCCAACAAAATTTCTTGGACCATTATTTTTAATTAACAAAAGAAAATTTTCTAAATATATTATCATTTCCTATTTCCCACCACAGCCTGTGAAACTAATGAATGAGCTGAGCTCTTCTGTTGCAGCCTTTCACTGGTAGACACAGTAAAAAATAAAAAAGCAAATTCATCTTTTTTGTCATCCCAAGAGGTACTCTCTGATGGCTGGGAAAAAAAAAAAAAAACCCTCACCACCACATATTGGGATGTTTTTTTTCTGGCTATCTACAGCCCTGAGATTGAGCAGAAGTGTTTGGTCCCTTTCTGACCTGAAGTTCACTCCTAAAGTGAAGAAAATATCTAGGAATTTTTGACATGGAAATAAATAGATTTCCACCGTGTTGTTTCAGTAGGTTCTGTCTTCCAGTAGACTTGAATATCTTTTGGGGCCTACTGAGGTATAAAGATGGTAGGAAGTGTGTGCTGTCGCTTGTTTGCCTCTTTAGAAAACATCTGCCTTAGGGTTTGTTGGTTGGTTGGGGTTTTTTTTGTTTGTTTTTATTTTTCTCTCAGGTACTTCAACTTCTTGAAAACTTACCAAATGAGCCTACAAAAGAAGGTGAAAGTTTGTAAAAAAAAGACTGAGCTAAAAAATGTCAGATGCTTTTCAGTAACCTTCAGCCATTTGTATAAACAGTTGGTTCTCTACTCCCTCTTTCCCGGGAAGATGAAACTTGTGAATATTACTCACGGGATAATGTTGTAGGGGGTTTATGATATAGAGTTGGTAAAATGACAATGCTCTGGTAGAAATATTTTCTATCTACAGAAAACTATTTCTACTATTTCTATCTAACCAATGACTTGTTCTATATGTTTGATATGTCTCAGCCTCTCCTTGCTTTGTGGTTTGAGTTGATTTGTCAATTAATGCTGCTCCAATAGCCTGAGTATATGAAAAAAACATATTTTTTTAAAAAAAATCTTAAGATATACTGAACTTAAGTTATTTTTCTTGCTTGACTTAGATTAGTCAGTCTGTACTCTTGAGCTATTTCAACAAATGAAAGTGGATTTTCTTGTTGACTCTTGTTCTCCATTTCTCTTAGATTTTACTGGACAAAAGGATTACTTGGTCTAAGCAACGCAAGGGTTGAATGGCATATTCCCAGCACCACCGAGCCAGGCACCTACAGAATACGATACTTTGGGCACTACAAGAAAATACCGCTTTTCCAGCCTGCTGTCTATTATGCATTTGAAGGCACATCTTCAGTGTTTGAAATCATAAGTCTATAGGTGATCTCCTTCATTAGAGGGACTTTTTTTTTCCTTAAAACAGCTCATTTGACATCTGTAGTGTTCAAATTCCCTCCTGGGAGCTTTTCTTACAGTGTTTGTCACTATTTGTGTCGTTTTTGTCCCCCAGGTGCTGTTGGTTGTCCCAACCAGCAGTTCAACTCAAATAGTTTGGTAAATTTTCATTTGAGTTGTTCTCATCCTGGACTGTTCTCCTTGTGGTTGATCATTATTGTAATAAAAGATCAACTGTTTTACTTTAGTCTTTAAACAAATGTTTACTGCTTGTGAATATTTTCTCTCTCGGAGAGAATTAATGGATAATGGGAGCTAATCCACATCATAAAATAGTCTACAAAATTGAGTCCAGTCCTTAAAACTGAGAAGAGCTGCTCAAGAGCCACAAAGCATTGAAAGCGAAGACTCCATAATCAAGGGTATAAAAGGGCCCATTCTCTAGCTTGGAGAGGGAAAAAATAGGATAGATGCTCACCAGAAAAATTTAAAGATTATTTTTTGATTAGTTTGGTTTAGGATATTTGGAGAACATATTCCCTCAGAATAAACCCGTCTCAATCAAGTGTGAATGTGTGTATGTGAAACAGAGTTATGTGAAGTGATTTGGACACAGTTTAGCATAAATCGGCAGCCTCAGTTTCAAAGATGTGGGCCAAACTGATGAAGAAGTCTTTTGAAAGCTTTCAAATAATTATCAGTAACCCAAAGAAGCCACAAATGGGTTGGAGGAGAGCATCCTAAAGGATTATATGTGCTCACTCCTATGGTCTTCCTCAAGCATCTGTCAGTGGCATGATTCAGAGGCACGATGCCGGGTGAGAAGAACCTCAAGGGTGACTTTGACCGACCTTGTATCCTTGTGCTCTGCTCCTGGCCAGACATCCTGCCACAGCGTAGAGCCTAACCAGGTAACAAACAGTGTTTCACCCTTTAGCTATCCCTTTGGGGCACCTCAAAATTAAGAAAAGTGTACTTACCTCTAAAAAAGGATATTTCCATAGGAGAGTGTCATAGGACCACGGCAGACATAGGTAGGAATGGCAGTTTGGGAGCAATCCCTTTGTGAAGGAGAACCTGCAGCTGATAGTCAGAGGTGGCTGATGTCCAGCAAAGCTAGATTTTATGGCAACAAGAATTTTCTATTATTTCAAGTGCTTGAGATGGAAATGGGTGAAGACTTAAGAGTTCTGTCTGGAGTGCCCCTTGCTGACAAAACAGCTTTGAATGGACCTCAGTCTCCTTCATTTTGGCACTGAGAAGGTTGCAAAGTGGGCAGCTCTGGCCAGATGAAGGGCTCTCCGGAGCTGGCAGCCAAAACCTGGAGAGAGCTGTGATCACTTGTAGGAAGGAAGGACTTTTGCTGTCCCTTGAACCCATGGGAAGGATCAAGGGAGGGTTTTTTTTTTCAGCTGAAGGGATTTTTGAGGACCTGCCTGGTCAAAGTCACAGCCTCTTCAGGTGCTGGTGACAGGTCCCTTCAGCGGTCTTCCCGAGCTGTGGTAAGCAACATTCACTTCCCAGCCTCTGATTCCCTCCCAAGCTCAGGAAATCATAGATTTGGTGGCCATAGCAGAAAATATGGTTACCAGCTCTGCTTTTAGGGTTCTCATAGCACTTTATGGCTAAACAACTGTAAATGTTTAATAAGGTCCAGCAGCGTATATTAATTTTGTATGCGATCTCTTTAATTCTTCAGAGAATCATTAGTCAGATAATTTTGCCTCTCTTTAGAACCAGTAGGAGATGATGAATTATTCATTTGAAACAGTCTTCAATCAGTCACAGAGATCCCTCTCCTAAGGAGCTTGAAGCAATCTCAATATTGAGTCAGGAAAGTGCACGCTTCAGAGAAGCAATACCGGGAATTAAATCCCTGAAGATGCTCTTAATGTCCTTTTCTAGTAACTCACCTGGCCAGTCTGTCCTCTCGCCTTTTGGTTACAAAATTGCTCTGACATCAGCAGGCACATAGGACCTTCACGTAAGTAGGACTCTGCTGTTTCCCCACCTGGTGGAAAACAGTGCGGTGCCCTCAGTTAGGGCCTGGTCATTTTTGAGACACAGTAGCAGCTCCAGGGTAAATTTTATCTCCTAAAACTTGATCTTAAAAGAGATTTTTTAGAAAATGGGGAGTTTTTTAAAGAAAACTCACAGTAGAGCAACGGAAGTTGTGATAGCCAGAATTAGGGTATGTGGAGAGTCCCCCAGTGCATACGTGTGGGGCAGCACTGTTTCCCCTTAGAAGAAGTCCTGCCACTTTATAGCATGGTGTTTCCACAAAGACTTTTTGAAACAAAAATGCCGAGAAATGAGTCCAACATGATGGATGTAAAATAATGCAGTCGGGGAAGCATCTTTTTGGGATCATGGTCCTTAGCAGATACTTAACAGAAAGGAGAAACCTTCACCTTTCTCTAATGTATCCTCCAGTCCTCCAACTTACAGGCTTATTTGTGTATTTGTCATGGCTGGACACTGGCTTTTTCAGTTTTTTGGGGGGTGGGCGGGGAGGTTTGGAAATCTTTGTAAATTTTGGCTTCCTTTTGTCTCCACATGCCATAGTTTGAGAAACACCACTGAGAAAAGTCCTTCTCATTTGTTGCTCAGTAGCAGGGTGGATTTCATCTCTCTTGTGCAGTGAGACCTTCTCCCTCATCTGTCTTCGCATCGGCAGCCTTTAGTAGGATGCTGTGATTGGATTCAGCAGCCACTAGGTGCCACTGCGGCTTTACAGCAGACAGAGATTGTCGCTGAACAGAGTGAAAGTGTTTATATATTAAAAAAAAAAAATCAAGTATTTGGGCAAACTGCCAGGTGTTAAATTTAGAATTACTCATTGCAGTTGCTCTTGTCTCTCTGGAGTCACTCTCCTTCAATGTATAGACATTTGTGCACTGTGTACGTGCTCAGAGGGAGCATGCAAACTCCATTTTTTCTTCTTTTTTAAATTTTGTCATGCCACATAAATTAACGTGAACTTTAGGAACTCACTCGGGAGGTGCTGGCTCCTGCAGGCTCATCTCAGCTCACAGAGTTTCTTTCAATGAGCTCTCTCTGCTCTGCCAAACTCATAACCATGCTATGGTTTTCCTCCCATGTGATGTCTCATCTGTCCAAAGTTGCCAGTAGTATTTGGAAACTCTTCTGCAACATCCAAATTAGGATCTGATCCAAGGCACTAGGGTAAAGGAAAGAATCCCTCTGCTATCTCTGGACTTCGATGCAGGCTTTCAGGAGTTTGTTGTTGCCTTTGCATGTCCTTGGGAAACTGCCTGCCTTTCAACATCTTCGTGACTGGGGCTATGTAGGCACAACATGTGTTTGCATCCCATCAATGTTGTTCTTCCCATGTTTCTCTTAAACAGCCCCAGATCTCCTTCTCCAGCAGATACCCAGGGCCAAGGTAAGTGTAATGCTGCCTTGATGTCCAAGATGAATGTTTAAGGTGGCAGGGCACCTCAGGGGAGACTGACCTGTCCAAGCGCCACCATAAAGAAAAGGTCTTGGTGAGCAGGGACTCGTAGCCCACCCAGTGTAGCTAAGAAAGGGGAGCTGGAGAGAACTTGCAATTTCAGCCAAGAGCCATCTTCCTTAGGAGATGGGGGTTGGGACTAAGAGTAACCTAGAGACTGAGGACATATTCCCAGAGAGGGAAAGATCCTAAAAGGTCAGTAGCTAAATGCTCCCCTCCCAGAAGTCAGTGATGCGCTAAGTTGCACTGTTAGCAGCTCCGGGGACAGACTGAGGAAGAGCAGCGATTTGTGGTTCCTGGCTTGAACATCACACAGCAAGACCCATGGAAAGTCATTTTTGCCTTAAGCAAACCCGTGGAGCTGGAGACCTGGCTCCCGTGTACACATCATGAACCCACTGCCAGCTCTGCCCCAAATCGCATAGCCCCTGCCCAGCAGAAAGGATGGGTAGGGTGGACAGGAGGAGGGTGCGTGTGATTTCTTATTTCATATGTGGGGCCTTGTGCTATAGAAACTTCTAGGAAAGAGTTGGATGGAGGAAGGAAGCAAGAAAACACGGGTTTTGTACCTCCTGTCCCATGAGCAGACAAATGTGTGGCCTATACAGAGTTTCTGGACTGTTGACCTTCTCATTGTTTAAAGAACAAATGTGTTTTAGTCTTGTTTGCGGAGAAGGGGGTATGGTTTTTGGCTCTGTCTTGCTATCCACAGGGAGTACACATCTTTTAGAAAGAAAGGAATCATATTTTTGAAGTCGGATCATGGGTTTTAGAGTCACTAAAATCATTCTTGCTTCCGAAGTTAATCAAGCAGGCACTGTTGAAAATAGGGAGAATTTCAGGTCTCTGAGAAATTGGAGGGGAAATTTCTCCTTCTTTTCGGAAGGAGCAAAGTGATTTCTCCCAGGATAATACAGCTGACCTCCTTCTAAATCTGTGAAAATAATATCAGGCTGTTTTGGGGAAATCTCTTTTGGTCTGGTAAGGGCACCTTTAGTTGAGCACTAGGTGAAATCAATAACAAGATACCAGCTCTTCCCTCATCTCTTGGTTTTGAGATCCCTCTAGAGAAAGAGGTGCCAATGGTGCAAAGCCAGAACCAGCAGTTACTACTGCTGGTTTTAGGGGTGGAACCTGGTAATGCTATTGCTAGATTACTGGGCTGTGAAGGCATTGCAGGTAACAAGTAGTTCTTCTCTCGCAGCTTCATCCCAACCTTATCCTTTTAAAGTGAGCAGGACCACAGCTAGTTTACCCATGAGATACTTAGTGACAGGTTCTTCTCATGGTAGGACCAGCCTTAAATGGTCCATCGGCCCTTCTGCCCAATGAAGCTCCTTATTTTGGTCCGTTCCTCCCTTGGTAGCTGTAGGCTCCAGCAGCTGCTTGCCTTCAAGATGTTTTCTTTGGGATCACATAAGGAACAAATGACGTTCCTGTTGTTTAGTATTCAGCAGAGCAGACCAGTGGAAAAATCAGTGTTTTCCAAAGCGAATGCTGTTATCTGAAGCCCCATGATGGCCTGGAGAGGAACAATTTCCCGCTCTTTGCTCTGATGGGTCCTGTGCACAAGGTACAGATGCTTTGCTTCAGTGAAATGTGAGGAAAACCATAAACCTGTGTGTTTTCTGCTGCATGTGAATGCTGGGTGTCATCAGAGTCCATGGTCACAACAGCTCCAGCATTACTGAGAAGTTGATGAACCCATCTACATGACCCCAAATCGATGCCGGCAGAGCAAAGTGTGCTCTTATTTACTGGGCACGGGATGACCTCTCTTGAAAAAGCTTAGGATGGGTAAGGACTGAGCCATTCACATTGGTTTAAAAAGTTTTAATGATATTTCAAAGTCCGGTTAACGCCCTTTGATTATTCTAGAATTACAAACTTGTTTCACAGAATTTAATCCCGGTTATAATTTCTTTGCAACAGATGATTAAGATGCCATTTTGACTTCATTTCACCTAAATGCATGGTGTGATTTTTTTTTTAAACTACACTTCATAGTGTTAAAACTCTATACAAACATTGTACTCTGCGTACAAAAATAAGTGCTTCATGCACACGCTTTTTAATACTGTTTCTTGCCCTTTTCTTTGACATCTGTCTGAACTTTATATAAATAGCTGAAAAAAAAAAGCAGACTATAGTTACTGAATGCTGAAAGCGAGAAAAGTTTTCTACTAAGGTAGTGATTGTGTCATCCTCATTGTTAGAGAGAGGGAGAAGTGAGAATGGAATATTATTCATTGGTGGTTTTCTCAGACATGACTGAAAACACATAGATAGAAGAGAAAAAAGAGTCGAAATACTGGTAACACTCTTGCAACCCTGCGATCAGGGTTGTCATCGTTCCTAATCTTATGAATTGAGGTGCGTTGAACAGCAACAAGAGAGGATAATAATACCTTTTGGCTCACCTGAAGCAGATAGATAATAAATAGAGAGAAACCTCCTCTAGCAGCAGTTGCAGAGGTTCTGAAGTGTCTATTTTTTATTTTATTAGAAGTGTCTAAGTTTTATGCTCCCGCTATCTTGGAAGGACACCGTGCATGGCTTTGATCCCAAGGTCATTTCTGCCACCCGTATCCCCACCTGAGAGAGGATTAATTGAGGAAAACGGGTTGTGATGGGGCAAATGTTTTGCAGGACCTTCTTTGGAAGCCCTTATCCCCATGGATACCTAAGCATCTGCTCTCCGGGAGCCACCCTGTCTTGTAAAACTCAAAGCAAGACAAATGAAAGGAGCTACACTGCCCAGTGCTGGAAGATGAGGCTGGCAAGAAAACTACACCACCACACAAGTGAGGTCAGCCATGGGGTTGTCCTTAGGGTAGACAAGGCCCCTGGTTTCAGCTGAGCTGGAGAAACACCAGCAGGAGACAGAAGAGAGCTCAAGCAGATCATAGAAAGCAAGGTACACAAAACGAGCAACCAGGCTGTGGACAGTGCCCTGGCAGTGTCCATTTAAGTTTCTCATGCATACACTATTTAAGGAGCACATATAGGTCTAGGCAGAGAGAGAGAAAGAGAAAGATGTTACTACAAAGCTACAAAATACCTTCAACATATGTGTCTAATAGTACCACAAACTGTGCAGCTTATACGGTTTTGTTCCGTTCCTGTGTAAATCAAGTCAGCTGAAGTGTGAGAATACTTGGTTCCTATTGGTCAACACCTTCTCATTGATCTTGTTTTTTGTTTTGTCTTTTTTTTCAGATTTTTTTTTGCAAAGCTTTTGGTACATGTGATAAAACTCTACTTATAATAGAACAAAAAAGTTTGGAGTCGCGCTACCCTATGTAGACCTGCAAACAAATCTAGGGCCAGAGCTGTTCAAACTGATAGGCAATAGCATCTAACCACTGATGGCAAGTGGCTCTTGTGACATGCTTGGTGAACATGTTTGTTTTTGCTCTCCGATAGAGGAAAAAGTAGACCTGAAATAACACTGGGGAAGCAACAAAGGGGGATTTAGCTGTTCATTCATCTCACAGGCTGTGAATGCTCCTGGTTAATAAATCTATGGGCGGGGGGTCAGATCTAGACTGAGCAATTCAATTCTTTTTTTAAGAAATTTGTAGTCATCGAACACTGCATTTCTTCTGTATCTGTAGGGCATGGTTACACTGAGGCTAATCTGGTGGCTAATATATAAGGATAATTCCCTCCTTCTGTAAAGGAAAGGACGTTTGACATATCCTAAAGAAATATGAACCCAACACCAGCTACCAGCAGCCAATGCTCTGCGGAGCGAGACGACGTATGTGAGTTACCCCAGGGAGCTCTCATGGGTGTGAGTTCTTGTGGGCTAATTGTATAAGAATTGGCCATAATAAATAGTGTTTTTCTGGTCCTCAACCCTCACTGTCCTAAAAGTTTTCCTGCTTTTGACTAAAAATTGTGTGGGAGAGGAGAACGCCCCATTCTTTGTTGTTTGGTGGCAGATAGGTAGGATAGGATGTCACAAAGTGAGAAGGAAAACTCTGCTTTCTACCTGAAAAAAACAGATTTGCATTCAAGAGTGTACAACAGAGAGTGGAGAGCTGCAGGTTGCTAGAAACACTGCCTCCCTTCCAGACTGTCAAATCACAGCCTGAATGGGACCTATTCAGTTTTCAGCATGATTTGATGCTTGTAAACACACACACACAGCGGTACATATATATGTATATATCTACATATATGTACCTGAGAACCACTTATCTTCTGGGATACTATTCTGGTTTTTAGTATGAATATCTGATTTTTACTGATTTTCTCTTTATTTTTTTCCTCTCCCTAATGTTTTGTTATGAAGCTAGCAAGCTAAAAGAATAAAACAGACTAAAATCTCTTTTTAGAAGACAGATCAGCTAAAAAATCATGAGGATTTTTCCCACCCATGCTCAATTTAAGGAGACTATGGATGCAACACAGTATTAAAATGCCCCATAGCCATCACTGCGCGTAGCTACTGCAAAGGTGGGGTAGGCTTCGTACGCAGCATAAGTGGCTAAATCCTGTCCCATTGTCATTGCTTGCTTGAGCTGGGTGGCTGTGACAGTTGCAGCTGCGTTAGCAATGGTGTATCCTGCAGGAAAAGAAAGGTGCAGAAATATAGGTCAGTGGAAAGATACTCAAAGACCACCTGAGAGTCAGTTTTTAATAGGAAGACTTGTTGACAACAAGAATAACACGTGGAATGATGAATTTGTTCATGGGTAAATGGGAATGATCTAATTTGATGGAATATCTTACACTGGACATGTTTTCCCTCCATGTTTCAGGTAGCAAAACTAACAAACAGCTGCATCTGGAAAATTAATGCATTTTCTCACCTATTATTTGTTAAATATGTTACTTAAAAACTCTTTCTGGAGTATTTTTCCTCAGGTTTGGGTTATCTCTGAACTGAGAGGGTAACAATGCTGTTCTGCACAGTCTCTCCCACACGTGGCATGAGGAGGGTAAGGAAATATAAGCAGTACGGAGTAAAATCGGAGCAGGTTTCATAGACACAATGTTTGTGCAGCTGGGGAATATATACCTCTGACATCTTGCACAACCCAAGTACATAGAATTCTAGACAGCCACGTTAGGAGAGAAATGCTTCCTATGCAACACTGGGGAGAAAATATTTAGTAAAATGGTATTTTTTTCCCATCCGTTTTTAATGGAAAATGTGGTTTCAACACTTCGAAATTTTCCATGGGAAAATGTTAGCTTCACTGATTTAAAATGAATCACTGGGAAAACAAACATCATTTGGGACTGGCTTATCTGAAAGCAGAATAGAGGCTGACCACAACATTTTGTTGTGAAAGACTCAGAACTGAGAGGAAGCCCAAATTTGGGAGATGTAGCTGGGGTCTCCCCCAGCATCACTGGCCCAAACTACATCTCCCAGCATCCAGCATCGCTGATCAACCAGCTAGGTGGCCAAGCATCTGGACCGACTCCACCTCAATCAGGTACAAGTGCCTCTCCTGGGGAAAAGGGAGATATGGGGCAACACAGAAAATATATTGCCTTTTTTTGACATTGTCACCATGGGAAAAATAGGAGAGCTTTGCTATAACTTAACTATAATCGCTCAAAGTACCTCCTTCTCGCCTGGAAACTAAGATGCATGTCTTCCTACTGGAATTGAGAAATTGGTAATTTAATGGGCAATATTTGACACCATCGTAACAGAAACGAGCTGCTGCCTGTGTATGGCCTGAAGTGTGCTGGATCTCAGATAGCACCAAGCAAAGACTGGTGCATGTGGCAGGCAGATTTTTAATGCCTCTCTATTTGCTGAGCTTCCAAGAAACAAAAATAAGGGTGGATGAAAGCAAAAGCAGAGATGATAATGAAGCAGTAAGTGGGGGCTGGGTTCGATAGCGTCTCCATTTGGTTTCCATGCTGCGGAAGCTAGCACAAGCCCAG
>NW_010577528.1:423037-439069 GCF_000705375.1 Tinamus guttatus | reverse complement strand
CTGGATAGATTTTTTTTTTTAATACATCCCTGAAATGCTCCAAACAACTCAGTAGTACTGACTAATGCATTCCTCATGTGCAGTTTGGCATAAATTGTTCCCGCTGCAACAGAATAATCATCATGCTGGAGAGCACAGTGAATGTAATGCCTACAAGCTGGATTTCTGCTCCCAGCTTCAGTTTTCAAGAGCTGTTTTGGGTAACTAGCTGTTCTGAGTATGAATTTCCCAGCTGGAAAGATAAGCCTTGAAAAGCAGATGGGAGAAAGGTTGGATCAGAATCTGAATGTCACACTTCTGTCATTGGTTAAAAGTGTTGGTAGGAAAGGACCTGGGGATGGCAGGGGGTGTCAAGGTGACTATGACTTGATCAGCTTGTGGTAAAGAAGGCCTATACCATCCTGGACTATGCTGGCTGGAGCAAAACCAGGGAGACAAGAGTTATTCCCTCCTGTATCTGATTCTAGTGTCCAGTTTGGGCTCCCACTTCAAGAAGCTTCTACAAACTCAAGGAGAGAGTCCAGGACAGGTATGTCCCTGGGGCAGATTGTCAAGCGGTGGGAGATCTCCAATCTTGGGGGCAGCCCAGACGCAACTGGACACAGCCTTGAGCAACCTGCTGTAGGTGTAACGTTGGCCCTGCTCTGAGCTGGGGTTGGACTGGAGACCCCAACCAAGGATGCCTCCAACCTGAGTTATCTTATCCTGTAAGTAGATCATAAGTGTACTGAAAAATTGTCATTATACAGACAATGAAGATCTTGTAAGCAGAATTAATGTCAGCCAAGGTAAAGACATGCAGAGATGCACACCCAGATGCATCATGCCCCCCATGCAGTGACCGTTAACTGGTGAATTCTAGACATATAGAAAAAATTCCGTAGGGAAAACCAAATTCCATGATATTCTTGCTGTACAGACCTTCACATACCTGGAAAAGCGGGTGCTGCTGGAGGCACCTCTGTCCCTTCCGTGGGAATCCCCAGTGTCTGCAGGGTATATTCTGCTGCATATGTCTTGGCTTCGTCGATATATGCACTGAGCTTGGGAGGTGTGAAGGGATGTCTGCGTATAAAGGAATATAGCAGGTTGTTTTCTTTTCTGATTTTTTTTTTTCTCTTTCAGGACTTTCCAGCAATGTCAGACACCACATGCCAAATGGAAATGTGAGTTTTAACTGTGTTGAAGCATGAGCAAGAATCTCCTCCTCGTTGCGGTCCAGTCTGTTTTATCAGCTCTGGTCCTTGTTTTGGGCAAAACATTCTTTCAGACCATGCTGCCAAGCTCCAAAGCACCTTCCGAGCACCGCTCCCACCACTAAAAAAAAAGCCTGATGGACCCAGAGTCTTTTGATAAACTAGACATTAGTTTATCTAACTACAGGTTAAACTACATAGCGTTTTACATCAGAAATGTTTAGGAACGTGTATGGATCTTAGCAGCTTGGACACATGTGCTCATATTTTTCTTTTTCCTAAAAGAACAGGATTGGATTTGCTTTCCTACTTGAAAAAAAAAAAATCACACCTTTATCTCCTTGTTTCTGGCTTTACATGGAGTTTTTGGACCGTCAGCAACAGAAAGCCAAGCAGGGCAGGCCTTGCTGTGGGTCGTCTTTAACATATGGCTGTTCTTCCTTCTAATAGCCTAATAGCCTAAAAATAGACACTTCTGTGGCTGTATTTTCAGAGAGATGCGAGATGAAATGACCTTTCAAAAAATATCCTAAAACCCACAAGGAGAAATATCCAACATTTACGTACATAGCAGGGTTTTGGCTGGCAAGGGCGGGAATCGTGATTTTGTACAAGAACAGCTGTCTTTGGTCTTGGCCGATTGCAGAATGCAGCTGGTAAACAGGCTGTCCCCAATTATTTTTCTGGCAAATTTCTTCTAAGATCTGTAAGGGAAGGGGAAAATAAAGGGGTATTTGTGTTGGTTAATTGTCGCACAGTCGCTCTCTCACATTCTTCCTTCCCTCCAAAGGATTTTCAGAGGCGTATAGGCAGCTTCCAACCTTCAGCTAAGCCAAAGAAAAGTGGAGGTCCTAGTACTTTGGGTCACTTGGAAATATAAGATTCATCTGGACATCTCATTCCTTAAAATACCGTTTAATGCCTGAAGGCAATTTTGACCCTGATGCCTTTGTCCGTTCTGTTTTATTTTGTTATCAGCAGGATTTGCTTTGAGTTCCCACCAGCTCTATGCCCTGCTTTTTAACAGCATTAAAGCACTGTGGTTGCATTCATCTGCTGTTTGATGCCTCTCTGACTTAGTGCAAAGAAGCCTATGAACAGTCTAAAACAGTCTTTAAGAAAGGCCGTATTTCTGCCAATTAATTATACAGACTTCTACAGGCGATTTCAGCCTCTAGTTTGCAAGAGAAACACGGAACTGTTCTGCCCTCTTGTCTAAGAACAGCTTATTCGGTGCTAATTGGGAAAACATTGTCCGGAAATGCTTTTGCTTCATCTTCCTTTTTTTAACTCCCAAGGTAGCCTGTGTCCCAAACAGATCTGAATGTAGCTCAACCTTCTCATAGCTCCCTAGCAGCGATGCCTGGAGCAACTGTTTTTCCAGATAACTCCACCAAGCTTGACCTTTGAGAAGTCATTGAGAAGTCGCTGGGTTTCCCCCCAAATTTTTCACCCCAGATGCCATAACAACTTAAAGAACAGTGGCACAGGCAAGCAAATTAGCATCCAGATGCCAGAGAAATGGGGAAAAAAAAGAAAGAAAAAAAGAAAAAAACCTTCATTATCTGTTGAAACTGAAACAGCCCAGAGCAACCTGTGGTGGCTGAGATGCTGGCTCAGATCAAGGCCCCAAAGGACACCTCCAGCCTGGCTCTTTTTTGTAGCCTACTTTATCAAAATGTTTAAAAATGATTGCTTTACTATTTTTTTTATTAAATCTGCTGTTCTGACTGCATTATAAAGAGGTTGGTTTTAGAATGTTATGTCAACATTTAAGCCTTCAACAAGACAGATCTATTCGTTAGCGCTGAGAATCCTTGCTAGGCAAGGGGGACCAAATTAGGAGGGATCCTTCAAAGGTGCTGTTGAAATGGTCTCAGGCAGGTGGACAGGGGAGCCTGACCGACCTAGTGGATGTTAACGAGGTTATCCTGTTAACACAGTTGTCCTGTTATGCAGTTCGGCACATGGTGCAGTGAACAAGGCTGTAGCTGTTCGAGAACAGTGGACATTGCACTTCTGTCTCCTGCTTAGGGTGGTCAGGAGATTACATGTGCATTTTATACTCTTTGATAACCCTATTGATTGTATCTGAAGTGTGGGAAAATGTCAATAAAATAAAATAAAAATCACCTGATCTAAGGTGCTGCAGCAACACCGTTTCACCCCTCAGCTATGCTGCTAAACTAGAGTAAAGGGTTTGTGAAGCTTTATGGGGGGAGAAAAAGTCAAATTTCTACTTTTCAAGAGTGGATGGGGGAAAAATAGGATATTTTTGTGAACATTTGGCAATTTTTGCAAACATACTATGGCAATCTAAGTGTTAACAACCAGAGACATAATTCTAACTGAAAGGTGACATTAACTACTAATGTTACTTCGGGTGTCTCTGCAGGGGCCGAATTGCCATTAGACCCATATCCTCAAAAATGTATTACATGTTTTTCTTCTTTATTTGTACTGCTTTGGAATGATTGTGCAGAGGCAGCAAAGCTCTGTGCACTACCATGCCAGACTCTGTTTTGGAAAATGAGTGCTTTTCTTTCTAGCAAAAGCACTATTTCTGTTTCATACACATTTATTCCTCAGCAAAAACTTATGTGATGCTCCCTATTTATCAGATCCATTTGGGGAAGGAGTTTCTTTGCTCCACAATGCTTTTAAGGAGCAGTAGTCCTAGTTAAATGGACTTCACGTCCTTGGGGATGTGTGGAAACTATACCTTGACAGTGAGCAGACACAGGCTGTTCTCCAGCTGGGCAGGTAGGTATTTTAAGATACAAGTAGGCAGACATTCCTTTAATTTTCCACATCACTCAAGATTTATGAATGGATATACTCATCAGTGCCAAATATAAGCAGCGTCTCTTTTCCCGCAAGCCCCTTAGAAGTCTGGCCAGAACGTTTAGTAGGTTCTTCATGAACGTACCTGAGGAGCAAGCTTGATCCCTTGGGGTTTTAAAGTGATGTGGTTCATCGGTGTGAGCTCCATTCCTGGCAAGAGGTCGTAGAGTTTATCCTCTCCCCTCTTTTCTCCTTTGACCTGGTATCCGCGCCCCAGGCCCGTGTAAGCCAGGTAGCCGCGACCTCCTAGTCCTCTAACTCCCGCAGCCCCTACAGGTACATTCATGTAAATTTCTAGGAATGTAAGAAGGCATTAAACCAAATCAAATCACCGGAAAAATTACCCTGATTCTTGCTGTAATGGAAAAGTTAGCCCCACTCACTGATTTAGGGGGAAGAAGATGGGCAAGGAGGGTCAGCCGCCTTGAGGTCACCATGCTCCCATTTGTAATTTCAGTTTCCTGAGGAAATCAGAGTTTATGGCTTATGGGAAACAAGGTCATTTTTTTTCATGTTATGTTTCCATTTTGATTTTCAAGAGCACTACTTGGAGCTCAAGGAGACCATGGAGCAAGAGAGGAGGGGTGGGTTATCACATGTGCTACATGAGGTAGCCTCATCCATGCATGCAAAACCATGATGGGCAGCAAGGCAAATTTCTGCTCTCCAGTGTCCTCCCTTCTTTGGGAAGGAGTAAAAATTAGTTGACCTGGTCTTTATCAGCCTTTCTGAGGTACGAGACAGGATTTGGTGTCTGCTGCAGGACCTGGCCATAGGCTGGGGACACAAGTTCTCTTTACAGAAGGCATCAGCTTTGGAAGGAACCTTGGGAAGAGACTGCTTTTTGATAAGCCCCAAATTTACTTCCACACAGACTTAACAGTGGGGCATTTGAGTGTGGGGATATGATTTGGTTGCAGGTGCAAACACCCAGGATCCAAGATAGTCTCAGTAACCTGCAGAAATACTACATACTTTATATATATATATATTGCTTATTATTCCATTATTTACTCTGGAGAGAGAGTGATTGGAAAGCTGTTTTGAGAGAACTGCCCAGTGTGTTCGAGGGACATAGTTATTTTTCCATGTCCTGCTTGGCATGCTGGAAGGTCTCTGTGTTTTTGGACAGGGCAAAATGCAAAAAAAAATTGTCTTTTTTTTGTCCTGTTCTTGAAGGGATCCAAAGCCCAGCGCAACAATGACTAACAGTAAGTTGGATGGTATCAAGTGGGCTTCACTGTTGACTTGAGACAGTAGTGGCTGGAGGGATGGGAAGCTGAAGAGCTTGGGAGCACCATCAAGCTCTTGTAACTTCCAGAGATGAATCCCAGAAGGATGTAGAGCACTGAGGGCTGCTGGTGTTTGGTGATGGGAACATGAGACAATGTTT
Organism: Tinamus guttatus; assembly: GCF_000705375.1. The sequence continues at coordinate 433,636 of NW_010577528.1, read as the reverse complement.
GCATAACAACCCCCACCCTTAAGAAAACACGAGAAACTAAAGTTTGCAGTCACTCTCTGAGGAGGGTGACTCAGAAGAGGTGGCTGACAGTGCCATGCCCCAGCTGCTCTTTTTAAGAAAGCATTAGCACCAACTGCAATGTTATGGATGGATACACTGATAAAATGCCAGGGATTATTTCACACACTTTTGCCCTCAGAAGGAGTGAGGAAGCAGTCATCTACAGTGCAAGGAGGTTCATTTTGATACTGCCGTGACTAGAGTTACCTCGAATGGATGGGGGTCGGATAATGCTCCTGTTGGTTAACCCCTTGGCAGCAGGGAAATGAAGGTTGGGGATAGCTGCGTAGGCTTGGGGTGCGTAGAAGACGGGAGCACCGAGGTAAGTGGTGGCAGGGTCATACACGTGTCCAAAGGCGTAGGTGTATTCTCCTTGCAACATGGTGCCTCGTCCCCCGGTGCCCCGGGTGTATCTGACGTAGCTGTCTTTGTCAACGGGTTTGGCTAACGTCACTTCAATGGGGGACCCATCTAGCACCTTCATGCCAGTTTGGCGGGGAGAGGAGATGAGAGAGAAGCACAAATGTGAGGAGAGCTCCTAAAATGCAGTTTGTTAACTGGATGGAGAAAATTACTCTCAAAAAAGGCCAAAATCTACATCCACTGCCTCAGGGAAGGTTTAGCATGCTGAAAGCATTGGGATCTGAAACCAGTCAGGGAGAGCCTAGTTAACCTAGCTGGTCTTTGGAAAGACCTCACTTTCCTACAAAGCAGCCTAGAAATCTGTGAGATTACATATTCTTCTACATCAGCCAGCACTGGCACTAAAAATAGGGGCAGGACTAACACCTCTTTGGGAAACGCTCTTGCCTTGTAGCTCTGTGAATTACATGAAGGGCAAGGAATGGTAAATATAGCAACCTCCTTGCAAGATCTGCATCTGGATTTGGACCAGATGCTTTGGGTTGACCTTGCTCATCCCTGTTTACCATTCACATGCTTCCCCATAAACATTTTTGCTGGCAGACACCACACAAGCATGAGTGTACATGAGCCAAGGGAACACACAGCCCCACATTTTCTGCTCCTTGTTTCAGTGTTGTTGAGTTGCTTTTTGAGTGGTGAACTGATATCCCATTTGGGCAAAACATTTAGCAAGTAGCCAGAAGCCAAAAACCAACAGTCTGCGAATACCTCACTAGCTGAAAACTGAATTCGGGAATATAAAGCAGAGAATAGCGCCAACACCTCCAGGATGGTTTTTAAGTATTAAGCCACCCAATGTTATTTCAGTAGCCTGCTGCATACAGGCCCTGTGATTTAGATTTATACTAGCTTTACCTTCCCATTCAACGCTTTCATTGCTTCCACCGCGTCTTCTCTTTTATGGAAGTGCACGAAGGCATAGTCTCTAATTTTCTTTACTCTCTCCACTGCACCTACAGAAAAGGTTGGAGTATTAGTTTGAAGGTGGGTCAGGCAGCAAAACCCCATGACAAAGGAGCAAACTGTGTTGTGTTGTGAGCCTTGAAGAGCAAAGGGCAAGAAGAGAAGCGCCCTCTTCTCTCTCTAGATGTATATGCATCGCAGAAAAGGAAATACAGTGGTTGTAGGATTTGGAGTAAGACTAGAAATATTTGGGAGTTCTTCTTCACATCCGTCTACTATAGCTTTCCATTCCCCTTGTCAACTCCTCTTCTGTTTCGTGGAGCTGTGATACTCAGTGGCAATATGAACAAGTGGAGCTGGGCTCCAAAATGACCACGTGAGCTTCTGTTCTCTGTGGTGATAAGCTGTAGACCCCGCATATTAATTTTCTTCTCTAGTATTTCACCTTTCCCACTCCTCTTGGCTGGGAAGCACATTGCTAACCACTGAGACTTCTAACATCTTCAGACACATTCCTTAAAAATACGGGATTTAATACTTAAAAATACTGAATTACTCTTCTGTTGGCCTCTCCCCCCTTTACAGCTGAACAGGCAACTTCTCCTACTGCTGCAAAAAGTACTTACTCAATCAACTACAAAAGAAAAAAAAATGGTGTTAAGAGGGAGTCATTAGGAGCTCCGGGGTTGAAAATGAAGTCTATCCCAGCCTATAACCTAAACTTGAATGTCTGCAAATGATCCTGCAATAGTAAGCAGCACTTTGTTTCCTAGGGGGACGAGAGGGAGATTTTCTAAGCCCCAAGTTCTGGGAGTTAGGCGCCAATCTCTTGTTTACAAGTCAAGGTTTTAATGAACCCTCTGCGCCTTGGAAGTCCCTTCCTGTGTTATTAATTCTTGCTCGCGTCCCGATCTTGCTCTCATTTGTGCCTCTACTAGAATAAAGCAATGCACTATACTCTCTCAGGTCATCTCCATGGAGAAACTACTTGTGTGGCATTTCTGGGGAGGGATATTGTCCTCCCCAGATACATCTGGAGAGCACAACCTTTCTGCTATCGGAGCAGAGCATGTACTGGCTAAGATTACAGGAGACGTCTTTCAAGGTCTTGCTCGTCTTTGATGCTCTCTTGGCCAGGGATGAGCATTACACCAAGATCTCTAGGGTACCAGGGTAGTTTTGCTCCTGCTGCCCAAAGTGATACGTGAATCTGCAGAAGTCATCTGAGGAGGAGAGAAGCAGTGTCAAACTTGGCACCAGCTCTTTTAGAGGATCTCACTTCTTTGTGCTATAGATAGACACAGGGTGCATAAATGGTGCTCCTACCAGTGCACTTGTGGAACTGGTGATTTGAAATCCACTGTGGCTGTTGTTCCGTCATGGGCACCTCTAGATTTTAACTCTTACTTGGATATTTTTTTTAGTGGATGATTTGCTATTGTCAAAATGTTTTCTAAATTCACAGGATCAAATGTATGCCTGAGGCAAAAACATGGCACAAAGAGCAATGCAGATAATTAAGGGAAGACGTGGATCATTTCAGATCTTTGCTGACATTTTTGATTGTAATCTCGCTATAAATTATGTTGCATTTGTTCTCCCAAAAGTGTGGCTTTTGCTTGCAGTGTGCATGTTTTTTAGTGTCGTTCCATTCTTCAAAGCATGTGAGAGCTCTAAAAAATCCACAATAAATAAAGCTGTCTAGAAAAAAACACAAATAAAAAGAGAGAGATTGCAAATGCCAGCACGAGATTGAAGGCCTCTGTCAGAAGTAAAATGATAAAGTGGCAAAAGGGGAAATTGAAGATGACGTAGTTTGAAATCTTCCACTGTTGTGCTAGAAAACTTTTTTTTTTTTTCTTTTTTTTAAGGAGCAAACCAAATGAGTGTTACAAAAACTTCATACGGATTTCAAATGCATTTCCAGGGAGGGGAAGCAGTTCAATGTTCAGGAGCAAAACTAAATAAATAAAGGAAGAAGCAGTGAATAGAGTGGGACGCAACATATTTAACTGAGGGGTAAAATGTGATTGCTGACAGATTGAGAGTTGCTACAAGTATCAGATGATAATGTTAGAGGGATAAAAAATGACTTTAAAAGAGATTTCCAACAGATCTATGCATTGTAATCTCCTGAAAAAAAAATGTGTGGAGTAGAAATGAAAAGTTAGTGATGGAAAAATGAAGCTCTGTAGTGTTTTTTAAAGAGCTAATTGAAGGAAGCTAACAGAAATGAGATGAAAGATGATTTCACTTTGCCAAGCAGTTACAAATGCCTAACGGATGGTGTGGCTTGGAGAGCTGCAGAAACGCATTATTTTTATTCTGTTGTTTTTGGTTGAATTTTCTAAAGCCTAATCAACTCAGAAGTGAAAACTCCTTTGAAAGCTAGTGGGATTTTTATTTCCAAGCAAACCTACTTGCTTTTTGAAAATCTCCCACTAAGTGCATGTGGTATACGCCACAAGGGAATATTATCTTGTTCTGTATTAAATGATAAGCTTTTGTTATTCACATATTGACAGTAGAGCTTTTTATTTTTGGTAGAAAAATGATAGAAGTTGATGGATAGATAGATTAGATAAAAGAAAAATGTAAAAAGAAAATAAAATAAAAAGAAACAACTGAACAACAACCAAACAAAAAACACCCAGGTGTTATCTTGGTTTCTTTTGCTTGTTCATTTTATGGTGCATATTTTATTTTATTTTATTTTCTTCGAATATGCTTTATAAGGTCTCTCTAAGGAAATTAAATTCTTCTCAGGAGCAAAATGAAGGCATTTGGAGAAAACAAATGCCCACATCAAGTGGCTGTTTCACAAGCTCCAAAGCTTTTTTTAAGAAAGGCACAAATACCCAGACCAGTTCCTTTTTATGATAGAGGCCTCCCCGTGCAGCATTTTGGAACTCTTCCAGCCATCTAGAAAAGGTTAGTAGTGCTGCTAATTAGGAATTAAGCAGATAGAGGGATGATGGGATGGGCATGTAGGATGGGAGCAATCACTTTAATGACAACTTTTGTGGCATTCCACTGGAACATTTTTAGGCAGAAAACCTGTTATTTTTGTCTCTTGCATTTGGCATTTTACCAATGAAGAAAGATTTCCATGTGCAGTAGGAATACTTCTTTTGGAGCTACCATGCCGATGGGCTCCTACCTTGTTTGATGTTGTTGAATTCCTTTTCAATGGTCTCTTCAGTGGTTGATAGCATGAGGTTCCTCACATAGAGAATCTTTACTGATGACATGGTGTCCTCATCCACCTCAACTTCCGGCTCTGCCCAGTCAACAGCAATTGGGTGTCCCCATAACTGGATCCTACCTTTAAAGGCAATGACATCATCAGTGTCAAACATACTTGCATTCTTTCTTCCTCTGCTCAGAGTCTATTTTATATAGGTTATGGACAGGCTATGATACTAGAGCAGTAGAATAGATCAGTTCTACAAAAGGGACCCAAAGAAAGCTGTCTTAGTTAATGTATTTCCAAAAGTAGATGGTCACACTTTGATTTTGCTCAAGCTAATACCTTAGATGCCTGCATAAAAGCAGGGTGCAGAAAGAAAAGAGAGAAAATAAGGCATGATTCACAGATGTTTGCATTCCCTGCAGTGCTCTGTAGAGGGGAATACTTTAATGAACTTAGTACAAATTCTTGTAAATGTTTTATTCCCTCAATAACTGGAAACGGACCCAGCAGTTTCAGCTGGACAAAGTGAGGTAAAGATTCATCTGTGTGGAATGACATAGCCGTACCTGGATAAATGTGCAATGGAAAGTAAGGAATAAAGGAACAAAATGTGATGAGGCATATCATTGGTGTCAGTTTGGAGGGAAGCCTCCAAAGGCATATGGCCTCTGCATACAGTGGATTGAGGTGTTGAGCAGCGGGGAATAAGAATAGTAAAGAAAAAGTAGTTAAAAGTGATATTGTGGTCAGATTATCCTACTGGGATCCATAGTGCTTTGCATGTAGTCGATTAATCCATTAGGGAATTATTTCAGTGATTTCAATATATGAAATGAAGACTGACTGCCAAGAACTTGTCTCAAAGCTGGGCAAATTGCAGCAATGAGAGTAAGAAGGAGAGTAGGGCAGAGGTATCTCTATCTAGTGATTTTTTTCATCTTCTGTCTTCTCCAGATGACAAGATGACGTCTTCCTGTTTTTCTTCCTTATCCCCTTCGGCACATCTTGCAGGGAGATTTTCCTCCCCCTTCCCTTTAAGAGCAGCTGAAGTCTGGTCATCCATGAATACCTGGAGACCTGCATTTCATGTGCTCCTGTTTTGCTTTTGCCCAGTGTTATCAGCAGATGGATTTTTTTTTCCCCTATTTTAATAAGCCTGGCAGATAGTGTTTTGGAAGTGCAGCATGGATGACTTTCTCTCTAAGCACTATAGAAATTCCACAAACTGTGTCCTGAGTTGTCCCTAAATTGGAAGTCTTGAGCACATCTGCTCAGGGCTACGTGTTCTTTCCCATCTGTATCACTCTCTTTGCTCAGGGTTTTAAGTTAAATCTCAAAGCTACCAGTCTGAGCTACATTTATTCCTGCTCTGTTCCTTTATTCTTGCTATGCAAGCCATGAAAAAGATATGCTGGGAGCTGCTAAGCTGATTCAAAATGCAGAAGTTGCAGAATAAAAGGAAAACCAGTCAACATAAAATATCCCACAGTGGCCAAGCATATGCAGATGTGTATCAGTTATTAAAGTCATGCATGTTTGCAGTGATAAGTAAAAGGCATTTAAAGGACTCAATTTTTCAAGGGCAGCCATATAGAAAGAGTCAAAGTAGTTATGTGGGATGATGCATAATGAGCAAATCTCAAAACCGAAGGTCGACTGAGTTCTTGCACTGGAAAGTGAGCTGAGTTCAGTAAAGCAATCAGTTGAGCACAAGAAAGTACAAGAAAAATGGTGAAATCACTCCAAATGCACTTAATGGTAAGTGACTCTCTCATCTAATACCTATTAAACTTCTGCCACTTTGTAATGGCCCTTTAGCACCATTCCCCAGTACTAAGTGACATAGACTCATTCTTTATATTATTTAAATCCTAGTGCAATTCCTCTTCTAGAAGACTTCTCCCTACATGGAAATTATCACTTTTCAGGAGAGTCCTCAGCTAATCCTTGAGGCTGAACATGTTCCTAAACGCTTTCCTGAGTGATGCTCTCCAGTTGGCTATATATAAGGCTATATTTTATTTATAACCCAGAATAGCCATAGGATAATATAAGTCCTAGAGCAGAGCTGTACAGACATATATAGCTAGATCCATCTCACTGTATTTTTAATAAATTCCTCCTCCTTGAAGAAGTGTGTGGATAATGAGCATGGTGATAAATCAGGATCTGCAGAGGATTGCCTATCCCATGTCCTAGAGCCATGGCACGTCCACCAGGCAGCCTGCTGTATCGGGGTCACTTCAAGCATATTGCTAGTGACTGAGAGAAAGCCCAGCACCGTTGCCTCCTTGGCAACACGGTTCCTCTTGGGACTTCCATCACATCACAAGCTGTAAGTATGTGGCTGGTAAGGCGAAGCCATCCCAAACACCCCAGGTCTCCTTACTCACCTGGTAACAGTTTTCTCCTGGCCATCGCTGCTGCCCGATGACTTTCATACTCCACAAAAGCAAAGCCCCGGTTTTTTGTCTTATCGGCTGCACTAGGGTACACGATGACATCCACCACGCCATCTGTGACTTTCTTCATTTCTGCTAAGATTTCCTCCCTCTTCTTTGTTTTGGGTATCCCCCCCACAAACAGACGGCAGTTGTCCACGCTGGCACAGACCCCAAGGAGACGCCCATTCCTGCATATAAACAACATTTCTGGTTGTTTGTCTCAAAAACACACGTTTAAACACAACACCCCTACTCCAATAATAAACATTGATTGGGACATTCAGGTCATGCCTACAGCCTCTGATCCTAGCCATAATTCCATACTTAGTAGTTTGGAATAACACAATGATTGCACAGAGAGACAAGGAGTGATTTGCTTTTCGATTTTGAGTATCTAAATAACCTTCCTCTACATAACAGGGGAAATTATGGGGTGTATAAAAAACACAGATTAATGTATTATATTAACTTAAAGTTGGTGGGAAGCTCTTTGCCATGCTTACCTGATTTCGTAATTATTGAGTTGTTTTATTGCATTCTTTGCCTCCTGTTTATTAGAGAAGGTTACAAAGGCGTAGCCTCTATTATTGCCATTAAAATCCATCATCATTCTCATTTCATAAATTTTGCCAATCTGGAAACAAAATGAAAAGTTGTTCTAAAGTTTTTCAACAAGGTGGGAGGTATTTAAACAAGATTGGGTTCTTCCTTGACTACACGACCCCAGGATTTCTAATCTCACTGACCTAAAACCACATCAGGGCTCAGAGCCAAGATGAATGGTTTCCTGTAGGGAACTTGAAGCCTGCTGGGTGGATAAGAGGAAGGGGCTGTCACCAAACCAAAGGTAGTTTTGTACCAGCTGAGGAAAGAACTAAGGTTTCAGTAGATAGTTTTCCTAGTCTGGGCCAAATCACTTCCAATTCAAACTGGAAATGTAGCATTGATCAGTAGTATTCTCTGCAAAATGACTGCCAGCCATAAAGACTTACTTTTTCACACAATGGTATAAGCTCATCTTCAAAGAGGTCTCGGGGCAGTTTACCAATGAAGATCTCACAACCCCTTTCTGGTGGAGGGCCATCCCAACCAGGTGGTGGACCTCCATATTTTCTTTGCCCATTTTCCTGTTGTGGAGAAAAATAAAAGGATGGCTTAAAAGATGCAGATTTTAAATGTGGATGAAATTCTCCTCTGGGCAAGGAACCCCGGCTTTTGTCCAACATGACATGACATAATAGACATACACCACTACCAGGGTGCTACCAGGCAAAGCTCTCTCTTTTCCCATAAGGAATAACACTGTACAAACTCAATAGATGATATAGTGTGCGCTGGTTTCCCCATTGATGTATCTGTGCTGAAAAACCTCAACATCCCTTTCCATAGGAGTGGCGATGCACTGAAAAGGCGTTGATTTGTAGCTAGATGAGTTGCACTAAGGAACATGCCTCCATGAATTGAACAGGATGCTGTTTCAGCAACCTCATTTTTCTTCAAATGTATAAAATGGAGATACTGAAATACCTCTTTGAAAAATGGAGGTGGTGTTGGCTATGGAAAGTGAACCCTTGTGGAATGTGAATGAGTTTGGGAGCATGTAACATGGCAAAATGTACACATTGGATTCTTCATCCAACATTGATTAGCAATGGCACATCTCACAAGCTAGTAATTGGCAAAGAGCTTCCTTCTGTATGGACCACAGAAAAGATACTGGAAGAGTCATGCTTAAAATCAGAAAGGCTTTGTAAAGGGGGAAGGCATTGGGACTTCAGGCAGAGCTAACACAGAGAAAACATTCAGGATGCAGGTTGCAAGGGAAGAAATTAGGGGGGAGATGTGGAGAGAATGATGCGTGGAAAGGCAGTGAAAATGGATAGGCATTGCCTTGCAGACCTGCCAGGGAGCCCGAGACATCATCAATAGTAAGTTATCCTGGAAAACAGAGCAGGCATCTCACCACACATGGAAAAGGATGTTTTCACCGATAATTGGACTTAGCAAAGAGACAGCAACATCTGGCCCAAAGCCTGGTGAGGACTTAGGCCTGGGGATTATCATGGAGGGATGGTGCAAGGGAAGAAGTAGTAGAGTTGGGCTGACTTGAGCTGAATGTCTGAATGACTTAAGCCTATAGCACAGGCAGAGCCTTGCAGGAAACTAAGATTAAAGCAAGAGCACATTCAATTTTCTTAAGCCTACATTTGCCCCTGAGTTATCCATGCTTTCAGGGCATGTTGGGATCAGGAGTGGTGTGATGATTTTCTGGCTGCCGCAGGAATTGCCCAGATGTCTTTCAATCCATCTGATAGGTGAAGACTAAATGTCATCATTGTATCACATGCTGCTCCAATCAACTGTGACCTTCATTGGCACGTCATGTAGAAGAAGGAGCGGACTATTGAAAGAAATGCTGACTGCACCTTTAATGGGTGGAAAAGAGGTAGGGAGATTTACCATCTCACTTGCAGACCAAGTGAGAGAAAATCAATCAGTTGTTTGTTTGTTTTTTTCATCCTGTCAATGTATGTTGGAGCTGGTGCATGCAAAGACAGCAAAAAGTAAAACCCTTCTTTCTCTCTGCAGTGGCTTCATATGTGGCCTGAAGGCAGCACCTAAATGGTCTGGGGGGAGGGAAGGAGGATCAGCATTGTTCCCTTCACCAAGACCAGCAACCCTGGTACACATTAAGAACAAGGAAGTGTTTGGCTCAGTGGCAAGTAGGCAGGGAAAAAAAAAAGCGTGAAGAAATGGAAAAGAGAAGTGAAGAGGACAAAAGAGAAAAAGGTAAATTGGAAAGAAAGGGAATAGGTGGAGAGAAAGAAGACTGTGGGAAAATCTGTGACAGGAAAATGAGCTATTGCCAGATGTAGATGTCACTCAAAAATGTAAGATAAAGAACACTCCAGCTTTTTATCTTCTTCTTTATCTACCTCTTCCCAGCATGAGACATGGAGAAACTGCATCAACTCCTGTGTAAAGAATGGCAGAAAGGGTCTCAAAGGCCACAAGCCCAGCCAATGGACTAGTTCTGGTTGTGAACACAAGCTGAAGGATTGCTTGAAGATACTTCCCCCCCACCACCAAGACTCAGTTTTTTGCTTTGGGCTGTTGTGCCCTCTAGTGCCACATAAAGAAAGGCAAAGTTCAAGACCTTCCTAAAATTCACTGTTTTCAGTCACTGCTGCTTAGAGAATGCAAGGCTGGTCATACTGTTGCCCAGTGTTTTTGAAAAATTAACTTGTTTTGGCTGTGCTTAGCTAAGGAAGACCTGCTGAGCCGACCTAGAGGGATGTTCCTCTTCTCCATTTGCCCTGACCAGAGGAGGCTTTCTGCTCAGAGATCTTGAAGCCCAGCCTGGGAGATAACTTCTGGCCATTGGGCGGGTTGTGTACCTATCTCACGTGGATTTGATGTGTTTGCAGGATGAAATGCAGACCTGGTGATCATGCATCAAGCTTCTTATGGCCAACACTGGACCTAAGCTTATCATAAACCCTGATGTGGTTAAGGAGCTTTCTCTGCTACTCTATTGCCGCAGTCAGACTTACACATAGCAATTCCAACCCT
>NW_010577528.1:389672-415538 GCF_000705375.1 Tinamus guttatus | reverse complement strand
TGATGACAGGGTCGTCTAATGCAAGAAATATCACCCAGTCGTGCATAGCTGGCATTGCAGCAGAAAAGCCATCTGTTCAGTAGGTGAAATGCATAGACAAGTTGTGCTGTATATGTAAATAGAAAAGTTTGAGGTGCAAGGCTGATTGCTGAACTGCTGTATGCCACAGAAGATGGCTTTCCATTGCAGGGAGAGCTGGAACTGGCCCCACGCTCTGTCCTTGAGGGCACTTCCTTTGGTTTTCAGACAGTTCAGTAAATCTGTGGAGTTATTTTTAAGCTAGCATAGTGCAAAGGGAACAGCAGACTTTGGTCAAGAAGTTTGGTTTTAACTCCTTCAGGGAACGGCAAAATCATGTAGTCATTTGGGGTGCAGAAAGGGCAATTGGCTACATGTCCCCAAGCTTCCACACCACCCATGCATCATTTTGGCTACATGGGTGTGCTGGGAAGGTCTTAAGGGAGAGTCCCGCAACCCAAAGGTACAGGCTGTAGCCTGAGCTGTTTTGGGGATGTTTGCTCCCTTTTTAGGGGTACCACATCTAGCATTGCAGATGGAAAGGATTTCTTAACCCTGCTTTGGAGCAGAAAGTGGCCACTCTTCCACCACTCTGCCCTGTATGTGCAGGGAAAGTATGGCAGCACATACAGGTATGGGAGGAACCCTACTGAGGCATTGAAATGCCAAAGGAATTGTGATTTTGAGCATACTTCTGAAGGCCCTCAAGCTGTGCAGGAATTACAGCTCTGATGTTTCTCCTGTCTATGCAGCCACAAATCTTTTTCTCTCTGGGACGGAGTTTCACCCAGAAGAGGAGATGTGACCTGTGTTCATCTCTCCTTGCAAGGCTCTTGAGGCATATTTAAGACACTCAAACAGTAGAAAGACATGATATTTGCTCTTTTTCATCATCAGAAGAGGATGGCCTTTTGGAGAATCCCCTGCACTCTGCCTGGTGGAATTAGATGAAATGCTTCCAACTTGAGAAAAGCAATGAAACCCAAATGAACATCTTCCCCTCTGTTAATTACTTACTGCCACAAAAACCCTCATGCAGGGCAGATCCTCCAGCTTTCCGTGGAAATGACTCAAGAGATTTCCTGGGATGCGCTGGGAGGAGTTAATGACAAAACCAGTATCTCTGTGTGACCTGTCCTGCTAGATGGAGCTGAACATTAGCATAGTAATGAAGCCATTAAAACAAGTCTTTGATTTCACAAGGAGCCAGAGTGCTCTGGCCGGGACCTTGTGGCTTGTCCCCCATCCGTCTCGACTTGTTTGTTCTTCCTTCTCTTCTCCAGCCTCTCGGTTAGGCTGCTTGGGGTTCTGCACATCCACCTCCTTGAGGAATTTGGTGTGAAACATTTTTAATTTAATACGTCAGTAAATAATGATAGCAAACATGAAGGCCCGAAAGCCCAAACCCCAGACCAGTGGCAACAACCAATGCGCTCTGTGTGCCAAGACGGATGCAGTGTTTCTTGGCATGACAGCAGAAAATATCTTGCTAATTCACTGACGCCCAGGACTCTGATTGGCTCTGTGGACTGAGCAAGAAGCCCGAGAATTAGAAGAGGATGAGCAGCTTTAAAATAAATTTCTAAAGAGGGCCCCAGGGGCATCTTCTGCTCACCTGGGTTCATTCATGGCAAATGTTGTTCATGGCAATGGCTCAGCTCCCTCCATGTCCACCCATGAAGGTTCGTAGGTTCCTTTGCTTGGGGAACTTTTGACAAAGAGCCTCCACCAGAAGGACAAACACAATTTTAAAGGGATAAAGCAAACATTCAAATATTCACAGTAATTCTGGTGCAGCCCCTTCCTGAGGGCCGGAGTTTGGGAGCTGTGGGATTCAGGTTTTGCTTTTGGTACATGGAGCTTTGAACGTTGGCTGAGACTTGCGATTTCATGATTTCCCTTCTTAAGCCTGGCGAGCAGATGTCAAAAGCTGCCAAGCAGCAAAACTGTTCCTATGTTTGTGAGAGCAGGTCACCCCTTGGTGCATCAAAAATGCTCATCTTGACACCAAAGCAGTAGTTGAAATGTGTCACACAGCCTAACACATCCTGCAGCACTCTCCTTTGGCTTCACGCAGGTTGCTCTCAGGGAATGAATGTGGTATTGGGGTCTGAGATCGTATTTTTAAGGACATCATTGGCAATTGGAAGTTCTGAGGAGCTAGCAAGGGGGACTAGCTAATTCAAAAGTAGATGCTGTCTCTGCAAACTTGTATCTTAATGTGCGGTGTGTGTACTCCAGAGAGAGCAGATGTTGCCCTTATAGTAGGTGTCTTTGCACTTTTCCAAGAGTTACATGGACCATGGGTTCAGTAGGGTATGTGCGGGGGTGGGTTAGATATGTGCGTCTCTTAAAACAGCAAATTACAGACTGAATTAAACATCATTATAACTCCTTATAGCTATATAAACATCACTGCACTCCTTTCCCCAGACTAAAATCCACATAGCATAAGGCTACTTCAGTCTCTAATTATAAACAATTAGATTCAAGTCTTAATGACTTCCAAAATAGAAGCTGCATTTCAGCAGCACACCTGGCTTGATTGCTTCTACTCTGAGAGATGGTTTGCTTCGGAAACAGGAAACAAATTTACCTGCATATATAAATATGTATATAAAAATTGATCCCAGTTGGTCTCAGATGAAAAGCCAACTTGTAGACTGTTAAGACATCTCCAGTTTTTGGTTTTCTGCTGAGGTAAAATGAAGAAGGGTCTTGCTAAAAACCTCCTTGTTCACCCAAAGTGGTGTAGCTTATGGCATTTGTGCTGGATACTGGATACTCGGGGTCTCATCTTTCTTCAAAAACTTCTTAAAGGGATTTGTCTCCAGCCTCTTGCTTTGCCACTTATCCATCATCGCTCTGGCTCAGACACTTTGGGTTTTGACTGTGCCACAGAGATAAATTACTGAAGTTGTGCATGCATATGGCCTCAAGATAGAGTGGTGGTAATAAGATCTCTCTGGTTTATGCTATTTTTGACATGAGCTCCATTTGTGCAATGACACGGTTTAAATGTTAATTAAATGTTGACGTTACTCTAGTCCATAAGTGCTCTCCTCCTATTGCTCTACTCTTGGGGGGACGTCTCCAGTAATGTGGCATGTTTGCCTGCTGCAATTACATTTTTCTACAGTGTTGTGGGTTTTCTGCGAGCACTACTGATGGAAATCATGAGAAAAGTATCAGTAACATTACTGTAATTGCCTCCTTTTTCCCTGGTGTGACGTTAGTTTGAATAATCATAATGCCAAAGTCAAGTGTTACACTTGAGCTCATGAGGTAACTACATACTGTTGAGCAGCTGAAACACTCGTTTTTGATTTGTCTGCTGCGTGTTAGTCTCTAAAACCTATGTCAGAAAGTAATTACAAAAATAAGTTCATGATGATGCAAGTTCATGGTTAAAACAGGAGCTAATGGCAGTATTGATTCCACAGAGGTCCTTGCCTCCCCTTTTTAAGAAGACCCTGTGGCTGCTGATTATGTCTTTTCTTCTAGCAGACAATGCTTCAAAAGAAGTTACTGACTCTAAATTCTTGGGAATTAAATTGAAGTTACATTTAGGCATCTTTAGTTATGCTGAAAGTTTCCCAACCTGCTTCCTGGTTTTGTTATTATTATTCTTTTTATTTCCCTTCTTTCCTTCTCATTCTGTTCATGCAGTTGCTTGATCCTCTTCACATGAGCTCAGTCACCTTCATTTTGGAAAAGCACAGTTTTATCACAGAAAGTGTATGGCATTATTATGGGCAAGTAATAAAAAGTAGTGGTATCTTTTTCATTTTTCACAGTATGTCCTATATTAATATTGGAGGATGTGAAGACAGATCTAGAAATTGTAGGATTTTAAGCTTCATTTAATGTTAGGTTTAAAATAGCTGCTTTCCACAGCAATGCAAAATATTATGGATTATTCATCCTTCAGACCAAAATAAAGAAATTGGCTAATTCATCCTTCTTGGTGGCCGTATTTCTCAGGAAATGAAAGGAAACCATATTTATTTGACAATAAAGCTTCTGAATACATACTTTTCAGCCCAAATAGAGCTCTGACAATGAAAACTAATATCTAGGTCAGTATTTCCATAGCTTGGGAGAATAAGTAGAGTTCAAGTCTGGCTCTTATTTCTTGGTTATTTTTCACTGTTCCTCCCAGAATAAATTGCTGATGAAATTACTTGATGTGGAAATGATTTTCTCTGAGCTTTGATTTCCCAACAAGCTCTTATTTTGCCTTTAAGTATGTTCTAAAGTAATAAGATCTTTTATCAGTAATAGTTTACATTAAACAAAAGTGAAAAGGAATAATTGGATTTACTCTATAAATCACTGACAACAAGTAATCTAATACCTTTAGCTCTTATTTAAATAAATGTCTTAAATATTTCATACACCTAAAATTATTAAGGTTCACTTTTAATATTCTGGTCTATAAATATATATATTTATATATATTTATAATACATAAAACTCTCCCCTGACTGAAACTGAAGTGCATGAAACAAGTAATTAGACTGACAGGCCAGATGTGGTTATTTCACAGGACTTTTTTTGTGGCTTGTGTCGGGGAGAGAGGTTGACTTTTTTGGGGTTGGGATAAGTAAGGAAAGGGGCATGGAAAAGACAGGACTTGTACATTTATTAGCCTGTTTGTTTTGGAAGGACACCCTGTACAAGGTCGCATGAACTCGACGTGTTGCAGCCAGCATGTGCCGCTGCAGCATGTAACCTTTTTTGAGGGAGAAGAGACTAATTTTTTTTTTTTTTTACTTTTTTTCCGCCCATTTTATAGATCCTGAGACAAGCTCTTCAATAGTATTTTTGCTCTCTGAGATCAGGCTTGTTGGCTCAGGTTAATTCTCTGCTAGAGGGGTAACTTTGGCCTGCCAGGAACTCCTTCAGGTGCCGGTCTTATTCTGGGGGCTCAGATGGTGACTGATAAGTCAAATTAAGCAAGGCGACTTAAATCGGTGATTTCTAGATGCTCCAAGCAAGAGCGAAGGAATTGAGTTTGGTGGTTCCGAGGGAGGAGAAAGACAATGTGAGTCTAGGCATGGGGCTATGAGTATGCCTCTAAAGAAGCCTTTCCTGGGGGGTAAACATGTGACAATGTGTGATGGAGTGGCACTTTCACAATATCCATTAGAGCAGAAGACACCTTTTTTTTTGCCCTTATATCTTTGCAACTGTCCCATGTTCCTCCTGTGTGATGGAGCACTGCCTCTTCAGATGGGAGGGATGAGATTTTTTCCTTTCTTTGGCATTTGCAGAGCTGAGACTCTTCTTCTCCTGGGAGACCAGGGAAGAAAATGGGGTTTTCTGGATAGGAGTTGGATCTTGTAAGCAAAACTTAAGCAGAGTCTTCTGCCTCTTCAAGGATTTGGTCGCCTTCAATCTGAGATTCTTCCTTCCCTGTTAGCTGAGCACCAAGATCTGCATAGGTCCATTAGGCAAAAATATGAAAAAGAAGCAAGCAAGAAAGAAATGCTATGAAGAATTGGGAAGTAAAGCTTTCTTTGCATTGACACTGCTGCTGTGCTGGTGTTTTGAGGACTGGCTGATCACAATACTGTAGCTTTTCAATATAACTGTCATTTTTCTTTTGTAACTGGTTTTCCTGATAGTAGGAAAACATGGATCCAGATCAAATTATGCCAGCCCTGTTCAGGCGGAGGTGCTGCTGGAGAAGGTCAGAACTGCATGCTGTAATTCTTTCTGGAATGGTCTTGGAGATGGATAAGAAAGAGGAAAATGGCAAAATCAAGAAAAAAATCCTTTGATTCAAAAGAGATGAGAACAGGCAAGTGATGCATCATATTGGCATGAATACAATGCTATTTCTTTAAAACAGTGGAGAATTGTTCAGTTAAGCTTCTATCTCCATAGGCACAGTAATTATTCACCTGAACCAAAGAGGGATCTCAATTTTTCTTACTGTACAGAATGTTTTATAGGAGATAAAAAATGGCCCTGAAACCATCCGCATGCCACAGCAGGATGAATGCCACTCTGCAGTGCCAGTCCTGCCTCTATTTATGCACATGCCTGCAATGATCATGAAAAATGGATGTCTTCCTGCCCAGCACTTTGTCTCAGGTCTGTTTTTTGTGCAGGATATTATGTGTAGAATGAGGAGAGAGTTGCCAGGAGGGACTTCAGCACTTACCACCCTCTTTCACCCTCTGGTGATTGCCACAGACCTTCAGAGAGCGGATGGAGAGAGCTTAGACATGTCAGTGATGGGGAGGTAGATACTTACTGAAAGACCACCAATTTTAAAGTGCTGAGAAACAGGATTAGCAATGGCCAAGAATGTTTTTTTAAATGACTACTTAGTTCTTTTTTTTTTCTTTCTTGATTTCTGTTCTTTTTCCAGTGGTTTATCAATTGGTCTGCTTCTTGGTTTTGATCTTGGTAGCTTTTAGCCTGAAGACAAAGGGGCCTGTGGGCTGACAGATGACCTGGAGTTGGCTTTTGGGGTATGAGACCTTGTTTGAGGCTAGCTAGGAAGTGGGAAGGTTTGCGTCTTTTCCAGCACTCCACGGTAGACTACAAACAGCAATCCTGATCCCAAGGAAGACCTTGGCCTCGTTGGTGGAGGCTTGGACCTTCCACCTGGTCTAAATATGAGCATCCTTGAGGGTTTGGATTTGGATCCAGCCTGTGAAGGGAGAGTGAAATCACAGCACTGCTGTTCAACTGGTAAGCCGACTTTTCCCCCAGCTCAGGTGGGTGGTTGGATTGGTCTTCTGCTTTAGGCCAAGCTTGAACAAAACAGGGTCTGTGATGCAAGGTAGCCATGTTTATTTCTGGATATATGACTCCTAACCACTAACAGAGTAAATATTTAGTATAATAGAACAGAAAAATACACCAACCTGAGTGGTTTAGACAGGCCTGTGTCACCTCAACATACACGTAAGGGTGTTTTTTTTCCTCTGACACTTTTTTTCTTGAAATGAATCTGAAGCCATGTCAGCCTTAAGGGTGTCCCAGTTTGCTTTGCAGCTTAAACCAAACTCGGCCAGCACCCTCCCTGGAGCTGCCCTGCATAATGAGGTATGGGGAATATATTCAGTTTTGAAGTGGTGTTTTAAACCCTTTTCAGTGGCAGCCAAGTCTAAACCTTTCAATGTTTCCGTGCCTAGAGAAATGGTGTTACTTTTAAATAAATACAATTTGACAGTGCTGTTCCAGAATCCCTTCCTACTGTTGCTTCCAAGCTAGGACCAAGAACCCTTATATAATGCAACACACTTTTGCAGGAGAGTCATGGACTGCATTTGGCAAATGGCCAAAATGAGATGATTTATGAAGTGCTTTGGAATTTGTGGATTTTGTTAAGGCTAGTGGATTCAGTAAGGTTTAAAAGTGTACCTGAAAATATCCCCTCAAATGTACTTGCCAATCCAGATCTTGACTTCTCTCAAGCAGATGGTGCATTTTCAGCTCGGTTTTCCTATAGCCTCTCTGGCACTGAAACATCTGTTTGATCCTGCCAGTAGGAGCATCAGTTGGGCAGCTCCCAGCAGAGTAAGATGATGGTGAAGCACAGTAGGCAAAGCAGATGGAAGCACTGTCATAGGTGATTGAGACAAGTCCTTTCTCTTGAAGTGGTTTTGGGTGATGGAGGCTGCTTTTTTTCACTATAACACTTGAGATCACTTAAAATTCCCATGGTAGAGGCTGCGGTATGGGAGCCCAAGTGCTATACAGTTGCATCTAATCAGTGTCTAGAAGTGCCTCAAGGGAGGCAGTGAGGAGGATGGTGCTCGCCTTTTTTCACTGGTGGCCACTGACAGAGCTAGAGGAAATGGCCAGAAATTGAAGCATCAAAAGTTCCACAGGAACTTAAGGAAAAATTTCTTAACAATGAGGATGACACAGACCTGGAACAGGCTGCCCAGAGAGGTTGTGGAGTCTCCTTCTCTGGAGATCTTCAAACCCGCTTGGACGCAGTCCTGTGCCACGTGCTTTAGGTGACCCTGCGTGTGCAGGGGGTTGGACTAGATGATCCCTAGAGGTCCCTTCCAACCTTAAGCATTCTGCGATTCTACTAGAAAATAAGGTGGAAGTCACTCTTATATGTGTTTCTGGTAGCTAAAGAACTGCCTGCTTGAGGAGATGGCTCATGAGCAAGAGTTGTACTAGCACTAGGAGTGTCTCTGTTATTGACAAATGAATTTCAATTGTACAAGCTTTGGAGGAACTTGCTCCAGACATGGCTCTCAACCTTGGGCCGAGGCAAAGTCTTAGTTCCCTCTGAGTCAGTACGTGAAAAGACTAATACCTTATTCCATCCCAAATTCAAAATCTTCTTCATCCTGTGTCTGGTTTTGACTTGTATTCCAGCATGTCTAGGATTTTTTTCAGGAAGAATATTGCTCTATTTTCCAAGTGCCCTGTTAGAAGTGACAACAAACCGATTAGTAGTATTTATTATTTTTTTTTTAATTAGAGCTGTCCGGAAGCCTGTAAGATTTTTTTTTTCTTCTTTGGAAGAGAAGCTTCCAAAAAAATCTTGCCATTTATCATAGTGAAAAGAGACTTACATTTTTTTCAGAGAAGCTGACCAGCAGTCCCAGATATGCTGGGGAGATGTGGGTTTGCTTCCACCCTGAGCAGCACTGAAGAGCAACGTGAATGCAGCTGTCCTTCAGCCATGGTACAAGCCCTGGCCACTTCGTGTCTGGTTATTCTTGCTGTTACCAGAGAGGCCTGGACCTAAGAATTGTCTTTGACATTCTGAGGAGGCTTTGACCCTACAAATTGTCCTTCCTCTTTCCTGACCCCACATCAAAAGAGAAGTGACTTATTAGACATCTTCCAATCTTCTTGCTACTGATACTACAGCAAATGAGATATATCCCCTAAGCTAAGGATCTTTAAATGTTCACAGTTAAGGTGTATTTTCCCAGATTTGTGACCCATAAAATTTTCTCGGCTTTCCAGCTACTTCTGCCCTTTGCAAATCACTATAGCTCATGCAAGTAAGTTCAATGTGCAGCAGTACAGAAAAGAGACGTCACCCTCTAACCTTCATTTGCCCTATGTTTTGTGCAGCTCAAATACCACCCTTCTTGGCAAGCTCTCCTAGAAGTGTTTATGTAATAGGCTGCTTTATTCTTGTCCCTTTTAAAGCAGCCAAACTTGTCACAAAACTTCTTACAGCTAGTAATTGCTGAAGTCTTTCCAGTCTTCACTAACAAAATGCTATTTTGGAGATAAAATATAGCCCCGGGTATTGTGCAGCAGTGGTGCGCTCCAGTTATTTTAATGACTAATTTGTGTGTCTGGGGGGAAAAAAAAAGTGTTCAGCTACCATGCAACTAAGCTACATATGTAAATTCTGAATTGTAAACAAATACTCTCTCTGGGACTATAAATTTTTGGCAGTTTACAAAGAAAGAGCTAAGTTTAAACAGGGATTCATTCAGCTGCTCTAGAAAGCAATCAAAATACCTCGGATGTCATAAGGGGGTGGATTTAGCCATTCATCCTCCCCGGCGGAGTATTAGCATTACTACTTGTTTGGTATGGCCCCTTCCTAAGTGTGAAGTAATGCAATATTCTTCAGTGCCTTTTCTGTGCATGCTGAGGTGCTCCAAGTGCACTATTTCGGGCTGTTTTTTTATTTTGGTCTATCAAAAGCGAATGCCTCATTTGGCAGTGCCAGGGAGTGAGAGGAGTGGGAGACCAAGAGCAATTGGGCAGGCTAGGGAGCAAGTGGCCTCTCAGGGAAGTGCCCCAATACAACCGTCTAATATAAAAGCACCGTCTAATTTTTTTATCTGTAAAGTGATGGTGTTGGATGGGACTTGCAGAGGTGGTAGGACCCAAACACTGCTCAAAGCAAATGAAAAGTTTTGTCCCTTTTTCATAGTCTGCTTGCATTATGATCTTCTTATAGCAGAACTGAATGGATCAAAACTTTTTGGTAGGCTCCTTAGTTCCTGTTGCCCAAGCAATATGCCTTTGGACAGGGGTGCCTTGTTTCTTGGGAATGATGAAAGCGTTGACGATAAATATCACGCAGTACGCATTAGATTTCCACCTCTCTGGGTGGAAATGCATATGAATATGGTGATATTCTCTTCAACTGTGGCTATTTTTATCTGAGAATAATAAGAAATATGTGTCCATACAGATAAACAGTATCTTGAAAGCTAAACATGCACATTTGTAATGCCTGTTTCAGAGAAAAGAACAATCCTATGAAACTAAAAGAAAAACAAGTATCCATAACTGATGGAGGAATAAGGATTTCTTTGTCTAGACAAAAAGGAAGGATAGACTTCAAATCACTAGATGCTAATATATAGGAGAAATAAAATGACCCATCGCTGGTGGATGAGTAAGTACAAGGTGTCTTAATCTGCTCCTAAGAGGCTAAGACGACACACACAATTTCTCCCACAGAGGTAGTTGAGTCCTGAGCAGGATTGAAAAAACCAGTTGTGGAGCAGCAGGTAGTTTAGGATGTGCCATGACAACCTTCAACACTGGGTGGGTGGTCCAGGTAGAGGCGGCTCCTCTTTCCATTGAGATTAACTAGATGCTGCTGCTCAGCCTCGGGGCAGGAAAGGGTGTCCAGACCACCACCATAGATAAGTGAGCTATCCTGACACTGTTCATGATCAGGAGGAAGACAAGCTGTTCCCAGTGTTGGGAAGCACTGGAGATCCCCCCCGCCGGGGGCCCTTTCAAGTCCTATGCTTTGTGATTTCCAGTAGTTTTATCAGAAAAGCTGTTTTATCTGAATAGGCCTGGTTTAGCCTCAAAGTCACCTGGGAACTTTTTCTGGATCTGTAATCAGAGAAGCTCCCTTGAATGCTGAGTTGTTTCCAGCACACCTCCACTTCAAAGTAGCTGCTGGAGAATGTCAGAGGGGATCTTGGGCGCTAGGATGCTGCAGTCCCTTGCTGGGACGCAAAGTGGAATAACTTTATATTTGAAGTATGGTCGTGGCCAACTCTGCTGACTTCATCCCGAAGCGTACGAGGCTTTGTTGCTTCTCCTGGTGACACGCACATGCTTTTATAACACGTTAGTGCCGAGCCAAGACAGCCGGCAGCATGCTACCACTCTTCTGGTTTACTCATCATCAAAAGAATTTAACTTGGTTCCACTTGCAAAATCTTGCCCTCGGGGCTACGGCTTGAGGATAGAGCTGAGTGGAAAATTTCTTTTTTGGTTCGGCCAGCAAACTGAAAACTATGTGCTTTGGGTCAACCAAAATAATTTTGTGTATGTGTTTTTGCTGCTCCCCTCCTCCCCCTCATGAAATGAAGAAACCTGAAATTCCTTTTGGGTTTTCCCAACTGTTGGGATTGCTTCAAAAAGAAATTTTGTGCTTTTATTTGTTTATTTTAAGGTGTTAATAAAGTTTAGCCAATGTCAACTGATTAATTTTTTCTTGAATCTTTTATGAAGTAGGTCTCCATGATGTGCTGCGATAGCCCACTTTAATTATTTTAATGGGGTATTCCTGCACGTTTAGCATCAACTGTACTGGTTTTAAGGAAGAGAGACATTTTTCTTTGTCTTTTATTTATTTATTTATTTATTTACCTATGATCAATGAGTGCTAAAATCTTAAGATGTTACTGCTCTTGCAACTGCAGCATCACCAGCCCATGAACGACGACAGGATGACGCCAGAATCCAGGAACAGAATATTAAATCTGAGCTAAAAATGGCCACAAAGTCTGAGTTCAAACATTTATGTGTATATAAGTATATGCATATAGTCATGTCTCAGAACCAAACAGTGTGCTCTTGGTCACTTGGGCTTATGCTGAGTTATAACTTGACCCTGGAGTCATGTTTTAATATCTTTTGGTTAGCTTTCCTTCAGTCCCGATCCAAATTCCTCCTCTTTAGAAAAGTTCGCACAAATTTAACTATGAAATAAGCTCTTAGTGCTGTGAATTTATTTCCCTAAGCGTTATCACTGGGCCTGAATAAGCCAGGGTGTGCAGGGTGTCCTCTGTGCATGAAGGAACTAAAGATGTGTCCTCAGATTTGCTGCAGTTCTGTGGGACACCTGCAACATCATTTCTTCTACAGGCTGTAATGCACTATCTGGTCATCAGCCTATGGCCCAACAGAAAGATACTGCTATGAAAATCCTCCCAAAATATCCCAAATCTGTGCTATTCCAAAATTATACTTAACATTAAGTTGCAGCAACAAATTTCAACAGTGTTTTCACCTATCTGCTAATCATTATAGCAATGCAAGGACAACACTTTATTGACTAACTTCTATTTTCATGTTAAATAATGCAAATTTTGAAAACCTCTTCATTGCAAACAGAAGTAGAGCAAGGGTATTTATCTAAACATTGTGTCAATCTAACGGGCCTGCAATTTTACAAAGCTTCTCATGAGGACCTGGTGGAGCCCCTGGGAACTGTTCTGATTATCCTGGGTACAGTGCTGCTAAAGTTTCGACCTCTCACTTTTTTTGTTTTCATTTATTTGTTTACATATTTTCTCTTTTTCTTCCCTAACATGAGCTTTATTTTCCTTTAGGCTCCCTGAGCTCTGCAGAGCCAGCTTCCCTTGGCCAAAGGGAATGCATCTCCTCGTGGGTTTGACTCTCCTTTCCTCTCGCTCAACAAGACTTTTTCCTTCTTTTTATTACCTTTTCTGGAATCTGCGGCTAGTCCTGTTCCAGAAATAGCACAGATTGTTTTTATGCAAGCGGCCTAATTCGGTTAATATCAGATAAAACTTTTAAGCTGTTGCATGTGAAGTGTATAATAGCGCACACACACACACACACACCAGAAAAAAAAAAAAAAAGGGTTTTCTTGAGATGCAGGAGATCCCCGTGGTTTATAAAAGCCCTTCAGGAATGTCCTGAATAATAAAACAGGGAAAAATATTCAAGATATTCAGTAATTCTACCTATCAGCGCTGAAATTCTGTTTCGGCTCTGATCCCTGACTTAAGAGGTCTGCCATGCTGTACTTAACACTAGGTTGGCTTCCCTCAGACCCTATGGAGATGCAGCTAGCCTCTAAACCAGAAAAAGTCACAACATTAGTGACAGAAATAGGAAATCATAAATATGGACATCAAAGCAATGCCAGGAATCAGGATAGGATGGGTTATGCCAGGTAAGACTGCTCCTCCCTTTTTGTTCAAGTGACCCACTTCTAGTTGCTTTATAAATTTGCCAGACTTAGGCTGCATGTTTTCCACTTAGCCTTTAGGCTGACTACTATTTTTTTTCTTCTCCTTTTCTGAAAGAATTTGACTTGCATGGGGGAAAAAAAAACCTTGAGAAGAGAAACTTTGTCCATGCTCAGCTGTGCTTACTGCCCTCTCATTCAAGGGTTGCATAGCAGGGAATAGGGCATAGAGGGAATAGCCAATTCCTTATAACCTCAAAGGCTGAACCACAAAACAACCTGGATCAGTAGTTTGACCAATTTTTTATCATCTAGCATAAGACAGTGCTAAGGAGCTCACTAAGATTGCCTTACCATGCTCCTTTGCCTACTTAAGCTCTCTTCCCAAGTATCTAAAATATTACAAGGGCAGGTGTGCAAGATGAGCTCAACAGCTGTACAACAGCTGCATGGGGTAGAGCAAGCTGCTTTCCAGATGTTGCTAAAGAATGAAGCTTTGAAACATATCACGTTTGCAGGGAACCCAAAAGGAGAGGAAAACCATGTACATATGGCTTGGAGGTTTCTTTCTTTGGAGTGAGAGGCATTTGGGGGGCCTGCTCTGATTAAGGGCTCCAGACTAACAGTTGAAAAGAGAGATGAGTCAGACGACTGTTTCATTGTGGAAGAAGAAGCTGTAAAAGAAAAAAAAAAGAAAAACTAAAGAACATAACAAGAATCAATAATGTTCTTCATTTTTGCAGCAAATATACTTGCTAGATTAAAAAAAAATCAGTTCCCCAAACTGTAATGTATTCTTGATCTATTTGTACTGAATGAGATGAACCTTCATGAATTTTTGACCTGTTCTAGCTAAAATGCTCTCTATATTCCTACTCAGCTCAGTGAAGAATGAACATCTATGCATTGCAGTGCCTTTGTAGGCAGTGTTTTTCTGGTCATTTCTCCCCCTTACACCCTGCAAGTCAGTAGGAACATTTGTGCTGTGCCGTGTTTGGTGTTATTTCTCAGGCAAAAGCTCTTTACTCATAAAAGAGCCTGTTTCTCAGCAAGATTTGATAAAAAAAATGGGTTGAAGGAGTTCACAGGCAACTAAGCATCTTTGTTCTTCAAACAGTTGTCTGGACAGCAGTCTCTAAAAGCAAACTGGATAGATGCTGAATGTGAAGTTGCTTGAGATTTCTTTAAAAGAAAATGTAGCTAGAAAGCACAGCACCCCGAAGGGAAATGAGCTTCAGAATGGGGCAATACTGAGCTGAAAAGGAAAATTGGTATTTGGTGTATTAATTTCTCACACTTTTTGAGATTCATCTTAATAGCCACACTAGAAAGTGACATTATTAATGTTAAAATGATGTTGAAATGCAGAGCCTAGTCAGTGGCAGGATGTTCTCCGAGAATGCTACTTGGTTAAAAGAAAGTAAAATAAACAGTGGGTCTCCAACATCCAAACATTGATCCAAAGATGTAGAAGTTTAAAAGGCTTTCTCTTTCATAAAGCAAAATATGGTGGGCAATGTCGCAAGGCGGTAGTCACTCTCACGGTGTGAAATATTCTCAGGGTCTTTATAAAGTGGCTGAAACTCGTAGTTTCCTAGAAGAGCGCATTGAGTCCTACATAATGAGAGTTAACAAAAAAAAAAAATGTCCAGGAGTTAGGTTGTAGTACCAAAGTAAAGAATGGTCTTATCTGGAGTCTGGAAATAGCCCACTAATTAAAAGTCTGCTAGAAGAGCATCCTGGGACCTGAGCGGTGGCGGATCCCTGTTCCCAGGGACTGCCCAGGCTGTCTTGGACATGACCTTGAGCAACCTGCTGTGGCTGCAATGTTGGCCCTGTTGTGAGCTGGGATCAGGATGGATACCCTCACCAAGGGTCCCTCTATCCTCAGCCTGGCTGCCATTCATTAGAGAACCTGTGTTCTCCTAATAAACACTCTGACATTTTCCTTTAAATCCTTGGCAGGCTTCTTCTCTCAAGAAACACTTTGCAATGACAAAATATGTAAGACCTAAGGAGGTTGAGTGCTGCAGCATTAATGAATGAATTAATAGTGAATATTAATGAAATGCAGTGATTCATTTGTTTCAGTGAAATTGGTTTTACTTGACTGGCAACCATGAGTGACTGCAAAGTCAAAAAGCCTTCATCTAACAGTAGCTGTCCACCTCTGGTCATGCTGGTTGTTCTCTTTTGAATTAAATGTGAATTGAGGGTTTCCTAGAATGGTCACATGCAACAATATTCAGTGAGATTTGTCACTTTATTAATCACCCAAACTATATTTTTTTGTCCCTGTGCACAACAGAGTGGCCACATTTACTGCACTCTAACTGTAGCGAAAGATGCAGCCCTGTTCAAGTTGCATCCATGAGAGGAGATGCCTGCTAAGACACATCACCCCAGAGCACTGAATAGTTTGCGGGCAGCTCCTTTAAGCTAATGTTCAGCAAGCTTCCCCTTTTAAAATAACTACCAATTACTTTGTTACATATGTTTTTTCCTCCTATCTAGTGTGCTTCACACAACTATAACTTGTCAATCATGCTGCATGTCAATACAGAAGAATGATCTGGCAAATACAGAGCAAAATGTGTATGTGGTTTGGGGTTTTTTCTTCCTGATTTTCCATTTTTGGCCCTTTAATCATTAAACCCTCCCAGACTTTCCAGTTCAGTTTGATTGGAGTCCTGGGTGAGGCCAGTGGACGCCAGAGGGATAGTGGGTCTGGAGGCTCAAGCGTTGTAAGCAGAGGTTGCAGGAGCTTGGCTGGTTGACCTGGGACATGAGATGGTGAAGGGGGATCCAACTGCATCTTCTGCTGCCCAAAGGGGTTACAGAGATGACTGGGACCCATCTGCTCAAAACATCAGAGCCTGTGGCTCAAGGTGCAACACGGGACAGTCTGGATGGCACTAGGAAAAGGTCCTTCCCTGGGTGCGTGGTGTGTCGCTAGTGACTGTCACTCAGACATGGCCTTGAGCAACCCGCTGTAGTGCTGACATTGGCCCTTGTGCAAGCTTGGGTCAGACCAGAGAATCCCAGGGTGTCTCCAGCCTGGGTCTGGCTGTGATTTCTTGGTATTTTCGTGGTGTGTGTTGCGTGATGACAAACCAGAGTGACCGTATGCAGTGCCACTTCAGCAAAGACACTCCTGTCATGTTTGCAAGGTCAGAATATTTCAATACAAGAATCACTGGTGGGAAAATAAACTCACAATAATAATTTGTGGATTTCAAGGTCACCCTTGTAGCTTGCTGCTTCCCTTACAGTAACTGGTTAAAACTTATATACAAATTCCATAGACTCATTTTTGGCACTGGACCAGCTCACATTTGGTCTTGCCCCTGCTGAATTCCCCTTTTAGCAAAGCAGACGACGGTTATTTTCTCCCAGCTTTGTCACCTTCCTAATTTTAAATAGCAGCTTTTTTGACATCTAAAGTGAGTTCCTCACTCCTGTTTAGTTTTGAGTCATCATCTCTAGTGCTTTGCTCGAATGCAATGGATTAGCAGACCTCGGAAAGGAAAAGACGGATTATACCTCAAAGTAGATTTCTGCAAATACCCTAAGCAATAACTTGGCCTGTTTTGAGAGTTGATCAAATACAAACTTCGAGTGGTGCTTGGGAAGAGCTGTTTTTTTGCAGTCCTGCCTGGTGTCATTTTCCCAAGATAACCATCAGTTGTCACGCTGAGCACCCTGGTTTTATTTTGGCATTTGAACTTAATTCTGAGGAGCAGAAGGCTCTTTAGATTTGTCACAGGCGAGATGCTGAGCATTTTACAGAAACGCTTGGATCTCCAAATAGACTTTTGGTGGCTTAATGTATTTGTGGCCGGCCAGGTGGTTGCTAGCAGCTGTGCTGTGCCACTGCAGTCTGGCATGGACATCAAGGGGCATAATACTGTTCAAAAAGCACAAAGGAGGATGATACTTTATGCTGTAAAGCTGGTTAGCTGCAGCATACTGGAAAATGCTAAAATCTGGGCTTGGTTCTTCAGAAAATGAAGCAGAGAGTGGTCTGGTGAGAGATTCCTGCAAGACAATAGGTGACTAGGAGAAGTCCAAGGGGGCTTCTCCTAGGCCTATGTGCCCCTTTCCCTCCTGAAGGAGTTGTTCTTTGGGGGAAATTGTGGGGAACAGGTAGTGCCATGTAGGAAAGGGTTGCCAGCACTGAGGAATCTCAGTCCACAGGGATTGCACCGGACATGGCCCTGAGCGATCTGCTTCAGTTTGGCCCTGCTTTGAGCCGAGACCGGACCAGTGATACCCACCCAAGAATGTCTCCAGCCCGTGTTGGGCTGTGATAGTAAAATTAACTGCCTGTACCAACTTCCCCGTGAAAACCTTCAACGGACCCATCTCTCGTGCGTGACATCCTAATGGAAGGCAATGAAATGATATAGGGATGATGGTTGGGTCTCTAAGCAGTCTTGGGTCATCTGTATGCTGGCAAGAAAAGGGGCAAATGAGTTTCTCTAACCGATGTCATTTATGACTTGGTGTTTCTTGGACTTTGGAGGTTTTGCTTTGAAGAGTCCCAGATATATTTAAGCTGAGTACAGCAGTGCTTTGAAACTCGTGGTCAAAGTGGAAGTGCCTCCTCTGTGCAAGTGCTTGGACAGGGAAGCAAGGGCTTAGCACCAAACGGCCCCCTCCATAAAACACTGATGTACGGAAAAAATGGCTCAAAGAGCTCACCTGGGAACCCCCTGATTAGGTCATGAAGGACATCCTAATTGCTCGACACAGTAATGTATTACAGGAAGCCAAAAGAACTGGGTCAGTTGTGTCATCTCCCGTTAGGCAACTAGAACAGTCACTTTATTAAGAACTCAATTCTTCTCAGCGTGATTCTCTCTCTCTCTCTGTCTCTGAAGAAAGAGGAAATGGGGTTTGAATGCCTGACATCCATAATGAAGAGCAGCCAGAATTAAATATTTTCCATGTTTCAGGACCCCGTTTCACAGTAATAACATCATGAGCGGAGAATATTACTCACTCTAGGGAAATGCTCTTTTTTTGCTCCTTGCCCCCCCAAAATAATAGTGAATCCATCCCTGCAGATTTGCAAGTGTGTTGGTAGGTCTCCTAGTATAAAAATGCAGTGTTTTCAGTCTTCCTGCAGATCCATTCCCAAAGTGGTAACTTGCTCTGTGTTCGGCAATTTTGGCTTCACCAAGGCTTTATCAGCTTTGGCTTTGGCTTTGTCAGCAAGCAATGTCGTAAATGTGCTTGTGTCTCCAAAAATACTACCAAGAAGGAATGTTCTTCCTTCCAAGTATGTCCTATCAGTGTGTTTCTGAGAAGGACTGATCCAGTTGCTTCCTTGTGACTGAAAAATTAGGAGATGTTTCAGAGGTATCACACACCAACTCAGGTGAAGCTCTCAGAAGGACTGGAATGCTCTGCTTTATTCAGTGGCAAAGAATCTTTATTATAAAGACACTTGAAGTATAGAAAAGTCTAAGTTTGTAATTAGCGAGACAATGGAAGATGATAAAAAAGGAAGTATTATTTGGCAATTTAATTAGGAGATGGGAAAAAAAATCCAACAGAAACTGATTTTTTTCTGGTTCAGTTACGACTGAAAACTCAACTTTTTGGTGTGTTCATCGGGCACAGTATTCACCTAGTCACAAATAGGTTTCACTTGTGTGGTTTTATATACATATTTTTTAATTTTACATACTCAATATTAAAAAGAAAGGCATTCCTAGAGCCATATATATTAGGTAAAACATTCTCAGGGAGAGCAAGCACAGAGGAAAATGAGGCAGCTGAACATCCCAGGTGTCTGTAAAAGGAAAGGGAATTTGGATGAGGTCTCATGCAGTTGTGCATATGCATATAGAGAAGATAGTATTTTTTACATAACAACATGCCAAACACAGTCTTATCCTGAGGCATCTGACTGGATAAACTCAGATGAAATCTTGGTTCTCCTTGAAGTTGCTGGATTTTTTCTCTTCCTTTAATCCCTAGGATGGTATCAAGGAGTCTCAATGAGAACTTGACAATAGGAGCATGCATCCAGCATGATCAGTATGAGCAATTTATCCAAATGATTTTGACTTCCTGCTTTTTCTTAAGCTGTTGTATGAAGTTATGATACTGTGATGGTAGTAGTGGCCTTTTGATTTATATTCATACAGGAGAAATTAAAATTATGGGACCCTATTGTAAGGCAATTGCTGTGTTTCTGTGAGCTAAATGAAATTTTGTAAGCCAAAATCCAGGTATCAACAGTCAGAATAGTTTTCTCAACTCATAATCATGTCAATGCCTACAACAACATTCATCTAGAAATTGTGATAGGCTGACCTTAATGGAAAAAAAAAATACACCACGTATTTCTGTGAAAATCTTTGAGCACCATCACCAGATATTTTGCATGATGCAAAGGAATGAGGTATTTTTTGCAACTTTTAGTAGCTTTATGACTTACAGTTCTTAGACACACAACACCTATACACTCAGGTGCTGCTTTATGCATTTGACACTTTTTAAGAGTGCCAGGCAGAGAGTAAGTTTTGGAGGGGGCTGTGAGGAGCTTTGCCATGCAGGCTGCTCTGCAGCATTAGTGACTATGGATTTTGAATAATGCAAATTTTTAGCATAAATGTCTTTTTGTATTTGTAAAAGCTTTGCTCAGATCCTTTCTACTTAGCACTTGGAGAGAATGGAGTGAGAAAGCCTCGTAGCTGCCTTAAAAATTAGATGCCGAGGAGGTGACACAGTTTATTATATAATCTATTTTAATGGGGTCTTAAACCATATTCACTGTCTGCTCTTTTGGCAGTGGTAGAAATATTGAAGATGGAAATAGCACAAAGTTAATCCATCCTTGTAATCTTAAAATGCAGTCCCATATCGAGTCACCTCCTGTGTGATAAGGAAGTGATTTAGAAAGGAAAAGGTGAGTCATTTCTAGAGTGTCTCTTAACTGATATTGGATGGGTACCATCGCACTCCTGGTTTCAGAAGGTGTTTTACCAAATAAAATAAAACTGAGCAAGGTAGGATAGAGGTGCATGAACCGAAACAGAAGCTACAGTAATGAAATAATTTACAGCCAGTGGAGCTGCTGTGGCATGTCCACGATACCTATGCAGTGAACCTGATACGACCATCTAGGGGACCTCACTTGTGCTTGAGGTCCTTCAAACCTGGGACATGGGTATTACGGTTGAGGTGTTTTCAGAATCCTGGGTGCTGCGATGAGAGCCTAGTTTCCACCAGCATCATGCCAGCATCTCGTGGCGCAGATCCGGGCAAATGCACTGCTGCAGAAGACCTACCTGTAGGACATGCAGCTGAGCTTCTCCTACTGATGTCTCTAAAGCAAGATCCTGCAGATAGAAATGATGAAATATCCATTGCCCCAGTGCCCTTTTAAAACAAAAGTTCCTTAAATGAGTTCTTGTGGGCAATTTTTAAGGCTTTATTAATGCTTTCCAACGTTAAATAGAAACGTAAGTCCCACTAACCATCTTAAAGGCCTACCTAGTGCTAGATTGGGGTTGTCTGGTCTTTAGGGCATTGCAGCGTAAGTTTAACTGACCTTAAAAAGATGAAACATAGTTTCGTCATTATTCAAATAGGCCCCAAATTCCGATTTAGCAGGAAGGGCAAGTACAAAGCCCCACTCCTCCACACTCCTCCAAAACACAGAGATCAAACTTGAGGTCGTAACGCTGTGGTTGCAGGGGCTCATGGCTTGCAAAAGCGAGGCTGGAAGAGAAGCAGTGGGGGCCATGCGCAGGGAACTGGAGGACTCTGCATAAAAGCCAGGCTATTGATTTTTATAAAACCCAGCATCACCTTTGATACTCTGTTAAAGTTACACTAACGGGTTGCTGGCACAATTTCCAGCAGGATAATTGCAGCCGCAGTCTGAGTAATGTCTACGTGCTTTCGCCTTGCAAAGCGATCTCCCTTTATTGCAGAGAGGTTGAATGAAAAATGAAGGCACTGACTTCTTCCTGGTTCGATATCTGGCATATTTTCCATATCTACTTTCTGTAAGCCTTTTTTTTTTTTTTTCTGAAGGGCTTCCTAATGGAGAAGCTGCTTTAGCACCAGGAATGGCGACACTTGCCAAAGGCAACAACATTGCTTCCAAAAATGCATTACGTTCTGCCTCTCCAGTAAATAAAATGTTGTTGCGCTTGTTGTTCACCCACTGCTTGGAGGCAGGGCTGTAAATGAAGGGACTTGCTCCTTTGCAACGCTCTGGGATCGGTGTTTCTGGCAAATGCTCACCCATTCTTACAGCTGGTCTTGTACTTGCTCTAAGCACATAGACTGGATGTGCATGGAAGCTATGTTTTTAAAAGTGCCAATACAAAGCACCAGTATTTGGCTACTGCAAAAACTTTTGCCTTCTGTAGGAGGTACCCAGGCTACAAATGTGTGCTTTGGTTTCTTTTTATTATTATATTTTTTTTTCTCCACACCTCTGTGGTTACCCTTGGAAATAGTTGCCATGGGCATTAGCAGAAAAATCCAGCATCACTCTTGGTCCCTGCCCAGGATAAATGAGACAGGCTGTGGTGTTCTGGTAGTGTGTTCAGTACTTGGTGCACTTGCAGCATGTGGGTTTCAAGGGAGCAAGGGCAGGAAAGTATCGGAGCTGGAGGCTGGTGGCCGTGGTGCAGGTGTGATTGGACACCATCTACCAGGGCCCTTCAGGGCTCTGCTGCTGTGAGGATGTTTGGGGCTGTCTCCAAAGAGAGGAACCACCTGAGAATCATCTTGATGGCTACCTACCCTCCCTTACTAAGGACAACAGATCTGAGCCCTGCTGCCTGACTGATGCTTGGGG
The DNA here is from genome assembly GCF_000705375.1 of Tinamus guttatus. The sequence goes on along the minus strand of NW_010577528.1, from coordinate 393,543 downwards.
GTCTCTCTGCTGGCACCAAAGCAAGGGATGGGCACAGAGCTCTTCTGCCTGGGAAAATGTGATAATGCTCAATCCTTTCCTCCTGCAAGACTGCCAGTCCCTCTTGCCCTGAGGAGTTTCCAGTTAGGAGCCTTCAGGGCTGTCTAATTCCCTGCATGATTTTCTATGTACAAATATACAGGATGTCTGGAAGGGGGTTAAAGTTAATTTAGACGTCTGGCTGTACTCAGCCCTCTAATTCTTGCCATTGCTTCATTATAGACTGTGTTTCATCTCCGCACTTCTCTAACGGATCTGAAGACACTCATTTTGGAGATAAAATACAGTTGCTTAAGGATAAATCCAGATACCGATCATGTTCCTGGAAGTCCAAATGGACATGAAGAGAAACATGAGCTTAAGGACAGAGATGAGGCTGCGATTTAATGGGCTTTGTGAGCCGTTGTCTCTGCCGGTTCTCATGCTGAAGGTTGCACACGTTTGTGTGTCCCCTGGAGCTGCCCTCGAGGCCAGAGCAGTTGCTAGTTGTAAAACCGGTAACGCTCTCACTGGGTAACTCGCTGCGGCTGGCAGTAAGCTCCCCGCTTCAGCTCGTTGTCTGTCCTCAGCGGCACGTCTGTATATATAGCCCTTAATCCAGCCCCCAAGACAACTTTCAGCAGTGTTTTTTCTCCTGCAAAACAACTAAAGCCCAATGGGATATTAATAATGATTGCATGCTGGACTACTTCAAACTTCTGCTGAGGCTGCATGGGCAAGAGGGTGGGTTAGGATGTTAGGATCACCTCTTCCTATCTTGGCCCTAATTCCTGGGTGCTGTCTTTTTTTTTAAGCTAAGATGTAGCTATTGTAGTATTACAATAGAGAGAATAACATAGGTCATGGTTGTACATAGGGTGTAGTAAAACAGTGGTGAAGGTGCTCTCAGCCTGGAGAGTCTTTGTGGTGGCAGTGGTTAGATAAAGACTGATTTCAGTTTTCCTGAATTTGCTGATTTCCCCCTGATTTGGATGGTATGGGATGCCCAGCCTCCCAAGCAAGCTTGGGTGATACCCCAGATAGCATGTTGCCAAGTTCAGCCCAGTTCTAGAAGCAATTACTTTGTCTTGGTGTGCTTGGTACAGGCTTGAACCTTTGTCACCGAAGACACCTTCTGTCTTTACCAAAATCTGCAAGACGGTGCCTTTTTCCACGCTTGAAGTTTTGATCTGCTGTCTTTGTTCCTTTGGGGTTTGCTTTGGTTAGAAATGAGGCGGGAATCTGTGTGCAGATTGATTTGGTTCATTTTAGAACCTAAAATTCTAGAAACCTAGGGTTTTTCTACAATGTCTACCTAACACTGTTTCAAATTAAAACTCTGATACATCTGTAGACAGCTCAGGTGTGAAGCCCTGGTTGGGTTGGGTGCTTCCAGACTGTCCTCTCTCCTCTAGCTGGGAGGTCAGAGCTGCTCCTTGAATATGAAAAAGAAATAATATATATTTTTAATGATTTCTGCTTCCCAGAAAGCAATGTTTAATATCAGCAAAATCTCCATGCCTGGTTAGTATATGATTTATGCAGAATATTTTTTCTGGTGCATTTTTGTCTACTTGCTCCTTGACAGAAGCATCTTGCTCCAAGAGCCTTGATGAATATGGAAGCTGTTTCATAAATGAAGCACTCCAGGAGTAGCAATGTTTTAAGAGGCTATTTTAGCCCTAGTATTTTCACAAGGCAACCCAGAGGCGCAGAACATCCATGCACGAGGTGTTTGTGACAAGCCATTGGCAGCAGTGTCCTTCAGGTGGCTTTGGTGTTGGGAGGCTCAAGCTGCACTCGTGCATTTGGGCTACACAGTCTTGAGCAATAAAAGCTTTTGCTACACGAGATGGCGCTCTTGGCCTTCCAAAAAGTCAAAATGAGTTTTTTTTTTTTAATTAGTATTTTATTTATTATATCTTATTTTATTTTCAGCAGTTTGCCCTCGTGCACACTTCAGTCGCTGCTTGTTCCCGCTGGCAGCGCCAAGCCCCTGTAGGCAGCCAGCTGGTCTCCTCCAGGGGCTGGTCCTTGGTGAGGATGGCAACTGGGGATAACGGGGGGTTTTCAATCCCTGCGAAAAGCCAGAGGGACAGAAAATGCACTGCCACCTCCTACAAACGGCCAGGCTCAAAAGTGCTTTTTTTTTTCTTTTTTTTTTTTGTTTTTTTTTTTCTTTTTTTTTTTTGTTTTTTTTTTTCTTTTTTTTTTTTGTTTTTTTTTTTCTTTTTTTTTTTTGTTTTTTTTTTTCTTTTTTTTTTTTTTTCCCTTAACTTTAAGACACTTTGGATGCACTCTTCTCCTCCACAAACATCTTGGGTGCTTTTCTCCTCCTTCTCCCCCTGCTTGGGCAGGATGAACCAGTAACAAGGGGCCACTGCCCTCCTGCCTGGAGCACGGGTGGTTTCAGCTGGAAAAGCGATATGGGAACGAACGGTGCCCTTTGCCAGGCAACATTAAAAATGCATGTGCAGGATGGGCTCTTCCAAATAAGTCCAGGAAGGGTGAATTCCTGCCTCCTCCCAGGCTCCCTGCCCTCCCCAGCTGGGAGCTGGTCTTACCCCCCCACCACTTAGACCCAGGAGGAGCAGCCACGCCAGCCTCCCGGTGCTGGACTCTGGATGCCAGGAGTGCAGGGTGGAAGGACGTCTCGGCGGGGAGGGTTGTGGGGTGAGGTGCAGGGTGCCCTGGCAGGGAGGGATGCAGGGATGAGCCTGGGGTGCTCCTGGAGGGAGGGATGAAGAGATGGCGGTGAGATGCCAGGTGGGATGTTGCGCGGGGCTTCCTGCCTCAAGGGAGGGAGGCAGCGGACCTTGGTGGGCTGGGACATGGGCTGCCCCTAAGAAGAGACATGGGGCCGCTGCAGGGAGGAGGACCGGGATGAAGGGTGCAGCGGGCGGTGAGCGCTGCGGGGCGGCGGGGAGGTGGCTCCACGTGGCTCATTAGCAGAAGGCAATTTAATATTTATGAAGTGCTCCCGCTTGAATCCCAAGTCTTCAGCTCCAGTTACAAGGAGCTGCGTCACCCTCCGATCACATGGTAGTTGTTGCTATTTCCAGGCTCGCAGCCTCGCAGAGTGGCACAAAAGCTTTCTCCCCCCAACCTTTTTAATTTTTCTTCCTCTTCGTTAATTTTTCCTCTCCGTTATTTATCTTTTTTTTTCCCCGGCCTCCCAGTTTCCCCAACTCGCTGGACGCTTTGGGGCCACTCGCTGCCGGGAAGCGCCGCGGGGAGGATGGAGCTGCCGCTGTGACCCAAGGGCGGGCAGGATCCATCCACCCTCCCACCCCTTCCCAGCGCTTCTCCTCCTCTCGCCGGGAGCCGGATCCGGTCGCTCCCTCGGCTCCTCTCTCGGGTCGCCTCAATGAAAACTCCCGGGCGATCTGCCGGGCGCTAGCGGCACGCGGAGCGCCCCGAGGCCGCGGTGAGGGGCTTTGCTTTCCTCCCGCCTCGCAAAATGAGCGAGCTGGAAGGGGACTTCACCAAGCTGCTGCTGCTGAAGGAGGAGCGCATCAAGGAGCTGGAGCGGCGCTTGGGCGAGAAGGATGAGGAGATCCAGGAGCTGCGGCGGCGGCTCCACAAATGCCAGTCCGTGCTGCCGGCGCCCAGCCCGCACATGGGGCCGCGCACGACCCGCGCGCAGGGCATCTCCGCCGAGCCGCAGACCTACCGCTCCTTCCACGACCTGCGCCAGGCTTTCCGCAAGTTCACCAAGGGCGACAGGTAGGACCCCGGCGCATCCTGACCCTTTTGCCTCCAGCGAAGAAACACCCAAAGTTTGTTTGTTTGTTGGGTTTTGTTGTTGTTGGGATTTTTTTTTTTGGGGGGGGGTGCAGCTCGGATATGGTCC
>NW_010577528.1:365896-389542 GCF_000705375.1 Tinamus guttatus | reverse complement strand
CGCCCGGCCCCCCCGCCCCCGCGGGGCCCCCCGGTGCAAAGTTTGCAGCCGCCTCCGCCGAGCTGGTTTGCGGAGGCTCCGCTCGGCCTCTTTTCTAATTTTTACTTTTACCCTCCTCTCTTTTCCAGCAGCTCCCGTTATCCCCCTCCCCAAGCTCCAGCAGAGGCTGCTGGCATTGCTGTCCTTCCCACCCAACACCGCGCCTTCCCCCTCCTCCACTCCCTAACCCCCCCGGAAAAATCTCCGTCTTTTGGCTGTCCCGAAATCTCTGCCAGCTCTGAACAAGCCGAAGCCGCTGCTCCTCCACCCGGATACTTGAGTGCGTTGCACTGATTTATCTGGCGTGGAGCAGACAGCACCCACTGACGTTTCTTCATTTCCTTTTTTATTACTTTTTGCGGGGAGCTCCTAACTACTGCCAGGATGCTGGCTGTCCCTTGAGCATGTGTATTCTCAGAGCGTATCGTGGGAAAAGTGGCGCCGTTACGTCCCCGTGGGGCTCTGCTAACGTGTGGGCAGGAAAGTTGCCGGCAGCGCCTGACTCCACGCGTGGCCGGCCCGTTTCGGCAGTAGTCGCAGCGCTGCTGCTCACGGAGCAGGCAGTGCACGGAGGTCTTGGTTTCCTCTGCGCGTAGTTTTTGGTTTGGACAAAAAGAAAAAAAAAGCTTAAAAAAAAAACACTTATAAATAATCCTGCTTTTCACCCGGGTGTGTTTGAGTTTGGATTTGTGTCTCTCCCAAAATAGAGCTGCTGTCACTTAAGGCTCTTCCTTTGTCGGTCATTCCCAGTGCTTTGTTGAACAACACTACTTTTCCTCTAAAGATTGATGAGCCATTCAGTTCTGATTTTATATGTGTGTGTATATATTTATTTTTTTCCTGTAATTATCTGGGTGGATCTGATGAAATAACCCACTGCGCCAAGCAAATTGTGTGATCCCTGCAGAGCAATTCGTTCCTCCCCATCTTAGCACATCCCTTGGTGTCGTTGCAAAGGCCACATGTCACGGCAGGAAAAGAGCCTTGGCTCTGGGTTTCTCCTGTCCGTCCCGCTGCTCTTCCCAAGGTGACTGTCAGCCCAAGCCTCCACTGCCAACCACTGCCCTCCCTTGCAACATTCGGGGTGATGAGGACCATAGAGTCACTATAGGGTTGCCTACAACCGCTCCTGTACCTTGGCTTAGCTCTTGGTAGCCACACCAATGGTGACCAAGCCGATCTGGGGATACCTCTGAGCGTATCTTTGAGGTCCATTCAATCCACTTCCATCACAGCCAGCTCCGGCCTTGTGGAGGGAGCTACAATCAGTTCCCCAAACACCTCATGCCTGGGCTTTAGCAGCAGATAACATTGTCTAAACTGTTTATCCCATGGCTCTTCAGGCCTGCGAGTGGCTTGGGAAGTGTAAAACATCCCTCTTCTGGAAAACCCAGGGGCGAATTCCCTTACGGAAAAATCCAGTGTGACATTTCATCCCATTTAGTTTTCAAATTAGAGCTGATGGAAACATTCTATCTAGGTATGTGTGCCTGGATCCTATTTTAAATATTTATTTTGATCTGAAAACATATTTATAATTATGTGCAACATGTTTAATTCTGCTACTAACTCCAGTTGACTTGAATGTTTAGTTCAACTTGACTGCAAAGTGTGCTAACATATTTAAACCTCAGTCAATGCTAGTAAATGGCACTAGAGAAACTCGAGGTAGCTAAACTCTGACAGCTAAATACATTCCTGCAATATATACTGGGGCTGGAGTTGCAAAGACCCGAAAAAAGCCTCATAAAATAGAAAGATGTTGGAAGAAGTGCTACCTTTCATCTGCAAGTGTGGTTTTGATTGTTTATTCTTTCAGAGGACTAAAATTTATCAGAGGAAAGGAAAGCACGTAAATGGCCACAGACATGCAGCTATTCCCATGTATAAATCAAAGCCTTTCCAAAGAGCCAGGATGCTGCAACTCCATAAAGTACCAAAGAGGTGTGAAAATTTCTTAAAATTCATCTGAGAGGTGCTCATCTACAGCTCTCAGCATCTAAAAATGTTATGTAATTTGGGGATGCGCTGCCTAATTCCAGCTTAACGTGGCTTAGTGGGATTGAGGAGCGTTGGTGGCACTGACGTAGCATCAGGTTTCTTTGGAAACTGCCTCGATAGGATCAATAAATGGTAGCGTTGTATAGATATGCATTAACCACTAAAAGTAAGCTGGGGCAGCATGAGCTTCTTTAAGTTTGCAAGTGTGCCCTTAACTTGGCGAAAAGCTTTTTGGACAACATGCATCCTCTTCTGCCCTGCTTCTTCACAAAGGCAATGCTGTGGGTGCAGGATTAGCATCTCCTAGGGCAGAACTGATGTGTTCTCAACCGCGTTCCTGATAACTTATGACTTTGAGGAACCAGCGGACTCTGTCCTCAACTTTGTGCTGGGTATTCTTCTCTTTCCCGTTGTTTTGGAAGGGGTCTGCCACAAGATGGCAGTGGGGCCTAAGGTTTAGCACGAGTTATTGGGGTATAGTTAGGTTTCTGCTCAGCTGTTTTGTTTCCCCACAGAGACATTTGTCGTAAGGAAAACCCAGCATGAACCTCTAATTTTCCCAGTTTCAGCCCCATAACACCGGCCCTTTCTTTGCTCTACCACTCACAAGCTGCTTCTCAAAAAAAAAAAAAAAAAAAAAGGAAGAAGAAGAAGAAGAAAAGCGCCTTTCCCTTCATGGGGAGGCTGGATAAGGCCCCCGCTGGAGTTTCCACCCCACTCCCGCTCCCTCTTTGGCCAGGTTTTCTGGGAATTCAGTTCCTGCCAGGTTGCCTTCATCTAGACATGAGCTCATCATCCGCCAGTGTCCAAAGAGTTATTGATCTGACACCGCGTAGTGAAATAAATAAAAATTCGGCTTCACCTATGGCTGCAATTGCTTGAGACCTCCAGAGAAGAATCATTTTCTTGTCTTTAAGTGTCAGGGGCAAAAAGTGATGCTGAGGTTGAGGAGTACTTTTAAACTAATGAAAGGAAAGGATTGCTTGGGATGCCGGGTAATTTAGTCTATTACTGATCCGCTCACAGCAGATTCCTGTGCTGTCACAGCGCATTCCTCGGATGCTTCCTTCTCAGATGATCAACACCTAGAGATCATCAGACCTCCTTTCAATTCCTTGATATTGACAAATCTATCAAGAATTAAGCTCTAAAGCTCCAAGATTCTTAGTCTGTTGCATAAAACAGTTAAGGATATTAGGTTTGGAGGCGAGGAGGTTGTTGCATGCCATGCAAAGAGACACGGCAAGGGGCCATTAGGTCCCTCAAAGTCAGAGGTTGGTAATATAAGTGGAAGGATTTTAGAGTGAGCAAATCGTTTATCGTTAATCAATTGAAACCATTTCCCTTATTTTAATTTTTAATGGGCTGGAGCTCCTGCTTGCCTTCCTGTGCGTAGCTTTTCCGAGGCTCTCAGCAAAGACCCAGGGGGATGAGCAATTGGGCAAGTCCTGGCTCCAAAAGAGGATGTCGGATAGGGTCTCTCTGCAGCACATCGTTCCCCGTAGCGTTGTCCGCAATTCTCTCTTCCAAGTATTTTCAAACTACTTTTAGTGAGTCATAAGGGCTTCCTCCCTTGGGAGACTCAGCGCCAGCCAAAGGGACTTTACTGAAGCTGAGAGATTACAGCACGAGGCACCCTCTGCCTGGGGAGAATTTGCCTGGTTGTGTGGTGAATCCTTGAAATGGTGATTGCATAGAGACATTAAAACTAGAACTGGGCAAAGCATTGATAAACTGCTGCTCTCTCAAATTTTTGATGTGTGCTCATTTGAAAAATAGAAAAGGGAGATGGTATCTTGAATTAGTTTCCCACAATAGCCTTTGGATATCACAGAGGTTCACTTCGAGTCTGGAGAAGAAGGAAAAGTCTGTGTCTCACTTGCAGTTCCATCTTTTAAGAGCAGGAGATAAATTTAGGCATATATGGTATTGTAAAATAGGCAGACACAGTTTTTTTTTTTGGGGGGGCTTCTATTTAAGTCCCAGTGAGTGTTGTTTTTGTTAGGTCTTTAGACTGCTGCAAAGGTAACACCGAAGCAAAAATTCTCGGGGCAATAGAGTGCATTGAAGTAAAATGAGATTAAAATGACTAAAGTAACACTGCATGGCCCTCTCTGCAGTTTTACAAGTGAGAAATTTTTGGAAAAGAGCCTTCCTGAGTTATTCATTCAGTTGCCCATGGAGCTGGGGTAGGTCCTGGAAAATATCTAGTATAGCTTGGCAAGTGAGTTCTTAAAGAGCTTCACCTTCCGTCACGACCTCCTGTCTGGAAAAGATGAGGGCTGTTTCGCCCTCTTTTACAGGGCTTTTTGACATTTTTGCTGGTGGATGTTCCTTAAACATAGTTGTTCCATTAGTAACAAAACCATGCAGTCACAAACAAAGTATGCGCGTGTAGAGGAGACGTGAAAAAAGACGGTGGAATGAGAACAGAGCTCAAGATAGATAGCGCACGGTTTAGTTGCCGTTAACATATTTCGGGCCTAACTGTGGGTCCGCTGGGTTTTTGCAACCTCAAGAGGTGATGGATATTGAGGTTTTGGGTCTTATTCATGTTTTGTGTGTAGCCAAAGCAAACCAGCTGGCAAATTCTGCTGAACTCCTTCAGAGAGGGGAAGCAACCTCTAGAACTACCAACAGTCTTGACAGTCTCAGGTCTTGAGAGTGAAAAGACAAGGTGATAGTCACAGACCTGATGGAGAAGGAGAGCTTGAGTTAAAGCCCAAGTCCATCTAGCCATTGCCATGAGCTGTGGACACTCTGTCCTCACAGATTATCTGGTCATGCTGGGACAGTCTTGTGGGGACATAGCCTGGAGCAACCTGCTGGAACTGCAACATTGGCCATGCAGTGGGGTAGAGCAGGACTGAGGACCCTCCAACCTGATCTTCCTGAGATTCTGAGACTTTGTTTGCCTTAAATGTTAATATTCTAAATGTTCTAAATTCCTTAGAACAAGGAATCACTTATAGTCTAAAAAGTTGGCTTATGTCTTTCTTTAAAGAAGACGAGCCTTGATGGGAACAGCTAGGTTGGTGTGGTGTTTCCCTTCCCAAGAGATGCTGCTGTATTTCTGAAAGAGGGAGGGCAGCTGCAGTTGTCCATTAAAGATGTCAGGAGTGTTGTGTACTGTCAGATATATATCAGACCAAGGCTATATGTTGTCTTTAGTCTCTCGTTAGGACTCAGAAATACGTTGCAGGACAAATATAAAAAGTGGAACTTAAACAGTAGCTTCTACCTACACAGTACCTAAGTGTTCCTGTCCTATGGTAATGTATAATCTGAGCTAGAGTAAGCAAAAAGTAAGAGTTGAAGATGTGAATTTAAAGGTTTACCACTTGTTCAATTGTTTTTAAATACATTAATTTTATTTTTTACTCCTTTGGCATTTGCTTTCTCCATGTATTTGCAGCTCTGAGACTCACTGGCATGGAGAAGAGTGTAAGAGCATATATCTGAGAGGTCCTCACAGCAGTAAATAAGCTGTAAGATTCAAGCAGCATAAATCGTTATGTCTTGTAATCACTTAACAGGCACTTGCATGCATTTATGCCAATTATTGTGGCAAAGGGTTTGGGTGTCTTCTAACAAGACCACTGAGTCTTATTGTGTAGAGACTATTATTGCAACTCTGTATTTTTTTCTCCAAACTGTTTAATGCAAAAAAGAGCCCAGAAATGAATCTTAAAAAACTCTAAAACTCTTAAAAAATAGTAAAAAAAAAAAAAAAAAGAACACTGATGTATGAGGCCCAAAAATAACAGTGCTGGTGGGAAATGATTTCAGGATGTCCACGTCTTAATAGTTTGGGTTTTTTTGACGTATGGTTTGCAGTAATGAAGCACAGTACAAGGCTGAGATTGAATCTAGAGAGAACCAAATGAGGGGAATTTTGAGGGTTTTTTGTTCCTGTTTTGCTCTTGGTTTGAAGTTCCTATAAAATCCTCCAAGGTAAAAGTCACTGCCAGTATTTCCAGTGATAAATCGGTGGATAACTCCCATTAAAAAAAAAACCTGTTGTTTATAAGAGCAAATTTGATTCTGAAATGTATAATTCCACTTTCTACTCATGTACGTATGTGAGATGGTTTCTGCATTTAATTTCTCTGAACATATTAATGTTTTGCATGCTGAAGATCAGCACAAAATTTGACTTGGTCATATTTATCCTTCAGTACAGGAAAAGTGGGGAGTGCAACTGGAAATGATTTATCAAGCAGGATATATTTTGTGATTCCAAGCTCTCCAAAACTGGCTTAACGGATATGCACGATTTTGACTGTGCGGAAGATATTGCAGTAGATATCGCAGCAGAGGTGTAATTATTAAGCTAAAATGCAATTAAAACAGTAGGAATCGATGGATATATCCTGAAACATGGGTTCCCATCTGGCTCTTTTTAATAGTTTGAAGGACTCAGAAGTGAGTACGGTGCAGATATTTTCACGGTGCCTCACATAAGGCTGGAAGGGGAATTGCTAGGCTGTGTATTGAGAATAGGTCTATTAAAAGTGTGTGTGGGGGGGAAAAAAGCCAAAAGGGGTAAATATGTCAAATTTACGCTCTTGTTAAAGACAATGGCTTTGCAAGGCGCTTTGGGGTGGTGCAAGACGTGTGTGCTGCTGCTTTCCAAGCATCCTGATTGCACTTGCAGGTACTCTCAAAAGTCAAGAAAAAACAAATCTATGTGCTGGGAAGCATGAGACACAGACAGATTAGGTTTTGGAGCGATCTAAAAAGACTTTGCAAAGCTGCAAAGGAGGAAAAGGCACTAAAAATGCAAGTGGCTTGGATGGCCAACTGTATTTTATAGATTGCTCTGCTGTTATTAGAGAGTGGTTTAGTCCTCTGTCTATAGGAATGTGCCCAGATGTTCGGAGTTCGTAATCACACCTCTAATAATAAAAATATGCGGTATCTGGGAAGCGGCTCCCAGCTGGGATGGGATAACTCCTCCAAAAACAACCCGAATGCAGGGCAGATGGCAGCACATTGGGGAGATTTTTTTTTTGGTAAAACAGCTGGAAAATGGTCTTAGCCTGGCAGATGCATGAGATGTCTGGCAAAAAAAAAAAAAAAAAAAAAAAAAAAAAAAAAAAAAGCCCTGTCCCCAAGGGTACTCAGAGGCATTTTTGCTTTTCATCTCCCAGCATTTATCACTGGAGGGCAGTGGTGTCTGTGGAGATGACTAGGAGGAAAAACACAGATAAGCAACGCAGCGTGGTTCCTAGGAGGCTAATTCTGTCTGCGCTTGAGACATTGAGCGTGTTGTGGAGACCTGTGGCTGGGGCCACAGGAGTTTTTATTGCTTGGCATTGCTTTAATGTCACACCTTGTAACTGGTGTGTAACTGTGTTTGCTGCTGCAATCAGCACAGTGCTGCATGGGACCTCAGTGATGGCTGTTTTTTGGAAAAATGAGAAAAATGAGGAGTTAAGTGCATGTAACCTGGGTGGAAGGTGATAAACGTAGGAGAGTGGCATGAATCTTTGCAAAGAGCAACCACGCCGGAAGAGTGGCAGGGTATACTTCAGCACCTAGAAATGCACTGCCAAAGGATGGCCCCAACCCCACAGCCATTTAGTGCAAGCGTCTTCTGATGCAGCCCTGAAGCTGCTTGGCTCTCTGAGATTGCCTCATCCCAGGCTCAACTCTCACCTCCTGTCTGTTGAAGGGTACTTTGAGACGGGAACTTTGGTCAAACACTGTCATTAGGCCTGACTGGTGGGGCTGTCTGTGCCTTCCTGTTCTGTGTGGTTGATGAATGCTTGAAGAGCAAGCAGAAGTCCTTGGGACCATAAGGAAAGCAGAGAGAGCACAGTGGTGCTGAGCTGACCTAGCTGATCTAGACCAGTCCATGCCTGATACGTTGGCTGGACCACTGGCCACCTGAGCATGAAGAAAGCAGAAGACCATGGCTACAGGCTTCCTCTGCTGAAAGCGTCCAAAGTGTCTCCATGCATCAGCTGGTGTTGGGATGCCTCGCTTGGGAACAAGCTTTCTAAATCTTGAAGAGCAGATGAGAAATGCTGGGCTAATCCCAAGCAGATCCTTCAGAGGCGAGTGTCACCAATGCCTCCTTCCCCATTGTGGCTTCACTGGGGACAGAGGGGAGAGTGGGGATCTCTTGCTGCACAGCTCTTGGTTTCTGCTGTCTCCCAGAGTGACCTTTTTTTTCTCGCTTCCTTTCTGCAGCTCCTTTTATGTTCTGCTCAGACAAAGCTGTTCCCCAAAGAGTTATCCGATCACAGAGTTGGCCACTCTGCCAACATCAAAAAATGACTGACAAGGTGGATGAAATATAGTATTCGCATTCTGCTGCAGTAGCCACCTTTGCTGTTTTTAGATGGGCGATGGAGGGCATGAAGAAGACCAAAAGTCGTTTCTCCATAGGCTACAGATGCCTCAATCTGTTTCACCTTCAGAGGGTCTTCAGTAACATGCTGAGTGGATTACGGGGCTGACGCGCTTGGCTTCAATGCTCACTGCTTTTGTGGTTTGCTCAGATGGTTTTCTTTTCTTCAGAGCTTTTTTTTCCAATCGCAAAAACAGAATTAGATCCAAGCAGCGTGTCATGGCTCAGCTTTCTCAATAACAGGCTGAGGTTTCAACAGATGAGCGTGTCGCACTCGATACACCTTGTGCTTATGTTTTAGAGGGTGCAGCAGGCTGTGTCTTATTCACTCCTTGGTTAGAAAAATAATGAGCTATTTAATGAATGAGAGCTGAAATCTATCTCCTGTTCACATGCGGACAAAACTCAACCCTTTTGCACTGTTGCTTATTCGAGTAAAAGCCATGGATACCGAGGAATCGTGATATCATAATGAGATTTTTCTACGAAGATGTAGATTTCTGTGAAGACCGTAGATTGTTTAGTTTTCTATGGGGATAATGATTAACTAGAGAAGTATGTCATATACCCAGAGTCTTCTAACACGCTTGTCTGATGCCTTCCATATGGCCACAACTCTCCTGTAGACTATGAGTAGGAGATCTTGCCTTTACTGATGTGTATGAAAGAGTTTGAAATAAGGGCTTGAAAGTGGTCAAAAAAACAAACTTTATGCCTTTGAGGTACGTTATATTTACCTAAGCAGTTGTGATTTACATCTACTTAGATGATTTACATCATTTACCAGAGCAAGGAACAGAAAGTAGGGTGTCTTGGAGAAAGTCTTGGAGAAACAGCCCTTAATGCCATCCACAGGTTCTTCCTCCATTCTGCTCTATCTCCTTTTAGGCCGTTGGTTTAGCTTAGTGGTCTGCAAAAATTCAGATCAATACAAATACGTGTTTTGCTCCTTTCCTTGGCATCTCAGTGTTGAAAAACCCTTAGATCTCCATTCTGGCGCAAAATCCACCCGTGTGTGGACCCCATGAGGGTAAGGTGGTTCTCCAGGTCTATGAAAAGGTCCTGTGAATGCTGTGGGCACAAAGATAGAGCTGTCCAACTCGGGCAAAAGGAACCCAGCCCTAGTGATGAATCACGGCCGCGAAGCATCTAGGTAATAGAACAGGCTAGTGATGTTCGTCATCCTACATAAATAAACGAATGGTGATTGGATTCATTACGGCAAGTGTCAATAACACCAGGTACTGGCAGCAGCTGGCTGATAACTTGTTACTTCGAGTAAATGGGAAAGCATCAGATGATTAAAACCTAATGTGTCCGTGTCAGGAAAAGAATTGAAACAAGAATGAACCAGAGCGGGTAAATAAGGACCATGAAAGCCCTTCTCTGCTACGCCGCGGTAAAGTCAAATATGCATTTCAGACAAAATCTGAATCTCAATTCCACTTACAGATGTAACGTCTGCAATGTGCCATGTGGCACTTGGATGCAGGCTGGAGCATTTGGCTGGGGAAATCATCAGGGCTATAGCTTAGGCTTCCCAGTTTTGGAGGTGGTTCTGGTGGGATTTCACCCTAAACAAGGAAAGAAATAGGTCCTGAGGGCTGCTTTTATAGGCAGACTCTTGGCAGGTCTCTGTATAGCATGCCCCATGTTCAAGTGCTTTTTGCCGGTAGGTTTGAAGGTGTTTTCCTTATAATGTGGGTCTCTTTGGACCCGTTTTACAGACGAGGAATGGGAATAACTTAACCTACAGCAACAAATCGGCTAGTAGAAGAGTCAAGGAGAGACCTAAGGCTTCTCTATCAGTGCATGGTGCTCATCCTTCTCCATATTGTAAATGGGAATCCATGCTAGATGCTATGGTTCAGTTTCTTCCCCTCCCAAGCTGGGAACTCCCTGTGCTGCTAAAAATTACGGGAATAAGACAATGCTGTTGTTTTAACCCCACGGGCAGGGATGTATCCACCGAGGCGAGCTCTGATTGATTTTTCACACTCCATTAAGAAATCTGTCTCAAGGTGAAGGGTGAAATCTATATCTTTTTTGTCTTACTGCATAATACATGCCTGATGTGGTAGCATGAGGTCTGGGCAGCATGGCTCTGCCTGATGATAAGTATATTGCTTGCTTTGATCTGTAATTTCATTCCTGGATGCTCAATTGAGATAAAAGACTGGGTTGTCATCTTGGAAACACAGAACGGGATCACTGCGTTTCCTTGCGGAAGCTCTTGGGTTTTGCAGATGCTCGTACACCTCCCATCTTCTGCAGGACTTTCTTCTCCAGATAACTCTGCCCAGGTGGAAGAGATCTGTTTCGTGCCGTATTCGCCATCTGCTCGATGCAAACAGCTTTTCCAGCGCACAGGCGCAAGGCACTGGATTTTCCAACAGAAACCAATCTACGCATGGGAAAGGACAGTGAAAACGGTGTTGCAGGGCAGCTGCTGTACAGTTTTACAGTAGTTTGGGTGCCTGATTAATCCATTCTGCTTTGGTGCGGTACAATCTGTTGTAAAGGATCAGTGTTTAGTAATTTAGTGCCCTCCTGGAGAAACGAGGAAACCGTGCAGGCGATGATTGAAAAGGGAAGAACTGAAGATCATGCAATGCTGTCAGCTTTTATACAGCCTTTCCCCCACTGTGACTATATGCCTGCTCAGAAAGAGCTGTGTGCACTAGAAATAGCAAAATCTGCCCTTCCAATCTTCCAGAATTTGCTGATATTTTCAAGGCAAGATAGAGCAGCCAACACACAAAGGTCTAAGGACGGAAACCAGGCAGGTCACTGAAGTGACTGTATTTGTTACCGAGAGTGACTCCTTTACGGACTGTAAGAACTAGTGTAAAACACTGTTTTCTGTGCTGTTGTGCTTGATGTGCCACCTCTGTTTTGCAAAAGGAATCTGATGACATGGGCACGTGCTCCTTCAACACACAGTAGTGTTGTAACCTGCCCATCTATGGCCTGTATTAGTACCAAAATGATTACAAAAGAAGATTTTAATGAGGTGCTTTAGTGTGATCTCGTCTGGCTGCAGGACTTCTGGCTTTCATTGCCTGTCTCTTGTTCCATGGAGATGAGCAAAACACACCTCAGAAGAAAAGCAACTCAACCAGACTAAGTGGCATCATGCCAAGGTTGTCATCTTGCCATCTGGGTGCATCTTAGCCCCTCAGCGTGACACCCAGAAGTGCTACTGCCCTCAGGCTCCTCACCAAGACCTTTGCTCTGGGGTGACATTGAATTTATAGGCATGCAGGACCAAGAGCAGAGCGTTTGTGAACAAAACGAAGTTTGCATCTCCTGTGCAGTAAACCAAGACCAGTCTCGGGTAATAATCTGGGTGGTTAAAGCAAGAATTGATTTCCAACAACATCCAGAAGTTATTGAACTATTTGTGTCTACTCTACCTGTCTCCTTCTGCTCTATCTCAGTATGAGCTCTTGTACTTTTTAGCTGTGGTGACCTGTAACGCGCCATTGCTACCCTGATACAAGAGAATAGGTAGGGCCAATTTCCACCCTCCTGTATGTTTTGACTTCTGCATCACAGAGGTTCAGACTGATTTTTCTTTTCCTTCTCTTTCATTCTAGTGCTTCTTTTCAAGCAGCTTAAAAATTAACTCTCTTTGAAAGGATGAAACAAAATCAAAATAAAACATGAGAATAGCAAAAATTTATATGTATTAGTTACTGTCCATTCTAATTATGCCATTCTTCCCTCCAGTTAGAGTTTTTCCGATTGCTTTTGCCCAAGAAAGCGTGTGAAAAAAGTCAATTTTAGCCTTTTTTTTTTTTTCCTTCTTCCCCCCCAGCCCGCCCCAACAATGAATTTTCTCCTGACCCTGTCCTGGACCCATGACTCATTAGGAGCTGGAAGTGGCCGTATCTGCAGGGGCATTGGGTCATGCAATCATTTTGCAATCACAGTGCGATGATGATAAAGTCCATGTATTTGCACACCGTGTGAATTCCCAGAATGAGGAGCCTGCGGGACAGTGGGCTGTCAGCATATGGAAATCCAATGTGTGACTCTCCTTTATAGGAAGCGACGTGGCAATTACTCTTGTATTGGCTTTCGGGCCATTTTACAGGGCCTAAGTGATGTCAGGAGGCACAAGGCTGAATGAAAATTGCTTGAATTTTCATAGTGATGTGCTAAAAAACCAGTAAGGCTGATCTGTAGGGGATGGAGCATAGCACTTCTGTGAGGTTTTGCTTTGCACTACTATATTTGTCTTCAAAAGAGGAAAAGGCCTCAGGCATGGTTTAAAAATTGCTAGTGACTGAGAAAGCACCATGGTCCCTTGTAAAATGTTTAAAAGATTAATTGCTCTGGTTGCTCTCCCTTAAATGCTTATTCAAGCCTGAACTGGTCAAAATTCAGGGTCCAGCTATGAAATCCTTGCAGCCTCGTTTGCTGGATTAGCCGGCCACTCTCAGGCTCTTTTTTGAGCACTTACTCGGCGACAGCTCATCACACTTAGCCCTCCCAAGGATGAGATCAAGGCAGTGAGTTCCTGCAACAGAGGACCCTCTTAAGATTTTCAAGTTCATTAGTTATCCTGTTTAGAGTCACTTATCTTCTAGAAAATCTCCCTGCCGTGTTTGCTTTCCCTTGGCCCAGCTGTCCTGCAATCTTGATTTTTGTCTACAGGAGCCCTCCTTTCTTTATTTGAGCTCACATTTATATATAACAGATAGATAACTTCTGCTTAGCTCTTTAAATACATTATTTGCAGTTTTCCCACAAGGAAAAACAAGGACTGCTTTTAGCTTCTATGTGACTTCTTTTGGGGTCTTCTCTGATGGTTGCTGGCTTGTGTCCGCTTCCTGCTCCCTCCAGCTGCGTGCATGAGGAGAAGTCAGTTTGGAGGAACGTGGTTTGCGGGAGTCATTGAGACTCTGTGTCAGACTTTGTGCTGGAAGAATTTTGTCCGAGGGTCTGTTCCCATCAGAAGCTGCTGGAACCTCCTACTCTGCTAATGAAACTATTGAACTAATGGTTTCATGGGGTGTAGGAAATGTTCTCCACTGGCATTATCTCACTCTGGCCTCCAAACCCACACCACGATAATGGGATAATTATGGCCTAATTTTGTGCGCTTAGACATTGTTTTCATTTGAGACAAATGTTCCGGAAAAGTGAAATGTCACCCTATTAATGCTTGATCTTGAAGCCTCTGGAAGGATTTTTCTGGAGGCCTCATTTTTGCCATTACGAATATCATTCTTGCTTGTATTCATTGACTAAAATAACTGCTGTGTTTATCAATGCGGTGAAGTCAGTGCTGCCTTAAAATATGCGATAGTTCACTGTTCTCTTGCCGATAAAACTGAACAGGAGGTTCAACATGGGTTTTTCTTTATCTTCCCGGTTTTCAGAATTTAAACACAGGCTTTAAATGAGAAAAGGTGCATGTCTTGGGGCTTGTATGCCCAAAACATGTTTAAGTGTGTATGGAGTAGCATGAAGGTTGCACGAGCTCGGTAGCTCTGAGGGGTTCATTTTTCACTCTTACATAGCTCCGTATAGGTTGAGTGACCTGAAATCCCTTCCACGTTATCAGATGGCCACAGCTGACCGGGAAAGAGATTAAAAAGAAAAAAAAAATCAGAATTTAGAAATCACAGTGAACAGAAAGTATGCAGAAAAGGGATGGTATTACAGATTTTGCAGAAGCTGTTCAGAAGTGTGTCTCTAACTCTAAAAACGCCTGGCTGAGCTGAAAATAGTGGCGTGGCAGGAATTTTTGCATCCAAACTACACTCTCACATAAGGTTCTGGCTCTGCATCTGGTGAGCATAGTAGGGTAGTCAGTAAGGTGAGTAAAATTAAAAAAAAAAAAAAAGATTTTGGTGCAGAAGAACCAACAATGAACTTGGTCTGGACAAAGCTTCAAAATGGATTTAAACTGAGGTATCTTTCATGGGAGAGCAAATATTTTACAAGGAGGGCATTGCAAGACCCCCATTTAGTGGCCTTGACTTGAGGTATCTCATCCCTTGAGAGAGGCAACACAGCTCCTGCTGGAGAAGCTGAAATGCAGAGAGCGACTCGTAGCTTAATGCCAGGAAGTGGTTAAAAAATGTCCAGAAAAACTCGAATGCTTCAGCGGCCGGGAAGGGAGGGAGGTGGTTTCGGAAGGAAAAGCTCGAGGGTTGCACAGACCCAAAGCTTTCCCGGGAATGAAACGTGCTTTCAGGCTTGGGTCCCCACCCTCTGCTCTCATAAAAGGAGTCATAGACCAGAAATCTTTAAACACATGGTTTGAATAAGGTAAAGTACATAGCCGAGCGGGCCAATCTGTGCCCTTGGGCCCATGTGGGTAACCACATTGCCCCCAGAGGAGCTCTATGGATGCAATCAGAGGCAGCAGTTGGTCTGGGGGGACCAAGAGAGGATGAAAGGCTGCAGTGTTCAGACCCTGGTATTTTTAACGGTGAAACTCTGGGGAAGGATTCCTGGGGCAATGCTACTAACCCCCCAAAACAACTGGTTTTAGTCGGGAGAAGCAGCTCCTCTGTATCAGCGTGCACAAATTGGCCTCGTGAAATGTTTTCCTATCGGCAGCAGGAAGAGCAGGGCTCTTTGCAGCAGCTGTAAATGGAAGAGACATCTGGATGGCTGCAACAGTAGCAAGAAACGCCTAAGACAAGAGAGCGAGAGAGGAGATTGATGAGCAAATATCTGTTTGGGTTGCAACACAGTGGCAGTTTGGGGGCTTTGAGAACCCAAGCCTGCTCAGCTGGAGTGAGGGCGAGCACCTCGGAGCACCTATGGAACCCAGGAGAAGGTGGCTGAGGTGACACCACAGACAGACTTCTGCCTTGATTTGAAAACAGGGGTGACTGACCTGCTGCTTTTCTTGGTAGCTTGTTAGGGACTTTTGCCTTTCACGTGCGAAACAGGTGCCGCCTTGTTTGAATTTGCTGATGCTCGTTCCTTAACAGATGGGGCTGTGTTGGGCTGTGTGAAAACAAGCAGTTTGGTGGGAGCCCTTAATCCAGGTTGCTGGTGCCACCGGGCACCACCTTGTCCCTCTTGCTGCTGGGCAGCGGTGAGGGATGGAGGAGTCAAACAACCAATGTAAGAGGAGTCCATGCTGTTGCGTGTAGGCCTCCACCCACGCAAAAGAGCAAAGTGGGAAGGCCCTTCCTAGCAGCAGGAGATAGATCGGGCTCTTATGAGACCAGCCGCCATCACAGCTATTTTGTGTCCCCACTAATACTGGCAGCATGGCTTTCCTTGCCTATCTCTGGTCGAGCAGAGAAGGCCTCCCACAGTGTCCTTGGATGCCTGAAGTAGGGATGGCTGAAAGGATGCAGAAGCTGAGGGCTCAGAAACGGTTGTAGGCAGCTATCTCAACAAGGTGGCCGTTCTGGTGCCACTCGGGTGTCACTCACTGCCAACCAGGTGGCACTCGGCGTTGGCGTATGGTCCAATAAGTGGCCTCGCCTCCCGAAGTTGGCTCCTTTGGAAGAAATCCAGTGTACAAATAACTAATGCCCATTGAATTCTTTAGGCCAGAAGGGTGATTTTAGCCAGCTCAGCATGCAGAGAAGGAGCACTTGCATCAGTTAACCCCATAAAACAGGCAGCTTGTCCATTAGCAGTGAGGAGCTGCAGGATGATGAGTGGCCAGGAAAACATGTGTGATTTATCTGGAGATGGGGAGAGAATTCAGGTTCCCAACTCCGGGGCAGTTACTGCGACTGCTTGTATGCTAAGAGCTTTTCCCAAGTCAAAATAGGGCATAATTTAGCAGATAAAAAGGCAAACCTCTTGCCTTAATTTGCAGCTTTGAAGGCAGAGTTGATTGCTAATGCTAATCAGTTGGTTTTAGAAATTAAAGTGCACTTTGTCCAAATGCTCAGTGCTTTGTCTCCATTATATTCACCTGTAGGTGATAAGGGCTAGCCTCAAAAACTCATGAACTAAACGGATAAGTGCTTTACATGGTTATGCTAGAGGCATAACCTGTGGAAACAGGCACTTTCCTCCTCTTCCTGCCTAGCGATATAAGCAGCTATATAAGCCCCAAATATGTCACCTCCCTCTACAAACCTAAGCAGAGACACAGTTTTAGCTAGAAGCTGGGCTTGACCTTGCTTTGCCACTGAAGAACGGGGATGTGGACTGTTTCAGCCTGGGGATGAACTGATTTGCCTGAATAAGCTCATCTGTTTTATCTGTTTTGTGGTTTTGATTTGTCTTCTTATTTATTTTTTTTAGCTTCACTTACCCCACCTTCTAAGTGTTCCTGCAAAAACATAACCTTATGTTAAAAAAAAAGTAAGTCTATATATAAATATCCAAATCTTCAATTAGAGTGGATTTATTCTTTCCCCATATTCTAGATCTCTGCACTCAGCATTTGTTTTTCTACAGTCCGAACACTATCAGTTCCTCCTAGATATTACTTCAGTGCTTTTAAATAAGAGTTCACTTGCAAAGTTTAACTTTTTCTGGACATCTGAGAAGCTTTGGTAGTTGGGGGAGACAGAGGGAAGGGTTTGTTCATTTTTTGGAGATGATGGATTAGTTGCAATCGCAGGTGTGCATATATATTTTTTTATATACATGCTTATATGTAGGATGGTATTAGCTCAAGCTATTTTAATTTGTCTTTTCTGAGAGTTTAGTAGAAAAGAGTTTTAATCCATTAAAGAGACGTCATGAGAGGATCTGTAAGCAGCTGTTTGCCCAGCCCTCTGCAGGGACAGAAATGTTGGGTGCATCAATCTATCAATAGCTACACTGATAACAATAGTGCAATATATTGATGGGAATTTCAACCTCCATTGGGGCAATACTCCCGGCCTCCTTGATCTCTTTTTTTTTTTTCTTTAAATGCATGTCTGTTTTTGCTTCTCTATTTTCTTTCTTTTCGTGGCCGTTTCAGCAAGTTATTCGGCGTGATTGCAGCCACCCGGACAGGGAGAGCAGGTCGGTAGAGGGCAGCAATAGACCTCGTGTTTGGCCTCTCCGGCTCTCAAAAGAAATGAGAATTAAATAACCGGGAAGGGGGAAAAAGAAGAATGTGGGGAATGCTGTTCCTGCCAGAGCTGCAGGCCATGTAAGGGAATACAGTGGGGCCAAACACCCGCCGAGCGGAGCAGCCTCTCGCCTGCATCGAGAGCTGCAAGCAGTCGGGTTTTACCGATAGTCACGGTTTTTAAGCCCAAAGAAAAGAAAAACAAACAGGAAAAGAAATATTTTGAACGGGCGTTTGTGTATCCGTGAAGGAGCAGTGATTTTTCGTAGCTGGTTCTGACTTAGCGCTGTGGTTGATAGAGTGAAATTGGGAAACAGGCTGGATTTCTACATGCTACCATGTAGGTTTGGGTGCTGCATGCCAGGATCTGTCTTTTCCCTTCCAGGAGATGCATTTATCCCACGTCCAATGTTTTCCAGAGGAGTTTGTATAGCAAGCTTGGGGCATATAGATTATGTACAGAAGGTCATAGCATTGTTAAGGCTTTCCCTGAAATCCAATCTTGCGTAGAAGTGGACTAGAAGAGGCTGCACAGTGGAGATAAACGGTGGTTTCCAGAGCAGGGAGAAGCAGCCCCAAAGCACACGTTGCCTTTGCAGGTTGATCGCTTGTTAAGGACTTATTTTATCAGGCTTTGAAGAAGTTCCCGGGAGCGGAGCCTGGGATTGCCTGGCAGTGAAATTCGTGCTGTTCCCCACCTGCATCAAAGAGTGGGAGACAGCGGGGAAGCGGCGCGGGGGCGAACCTTCGCGACGTGTTTTAATGCACGTTTTAATTACCTGCTGCAGAGAGGGCTCTGCACTGGAGCAAAACCAACAGGAGCTCGAAGAGGGACCACAAGTCCTGATTTTGCACCTTGCCCATGGCAGGAGCTCGAGTTCGGGGGCTTGGGCAGGAGCAGTGCAATGAAACACACCATGGAGGTTTTCTCTTGCTCTGAGAACTCACCCGGGCTGAGCTTTCCCAAGCAGAAATTAAAAATGGCTGTGGAAATCAGGGGAGTGCTGCAAAGACCTTGGGAAAGCCAACAGTGTGCAACTTCCTTGTAGACAGTTGGATCCAGCTGGGATGGGATGGGTTGCTGGTGCTTTGACGCCGGGTCATCTGTGATACTCAGCTCCAAGCACAAAAGTTTTCCAAGCCATTTTCTTTAAGAGAAAGGCTTCAGTATCACTAGATTTGTGCACATAAAGGTCACATAAAATACAGGTTTAAAATAGACGTTTGGCATAAATATTATAACTAGTTGAAAAGTTAAAATAATGTTTTAATAAGCGTGGGAATGAATCTGATTACACAGAGGCAGTATCCTTGTTTGCAATGCATTCATCATAGAATGATGCTAGCGCCCCGGTTGTTTTCCTAGTGATAACGTGTTTATTACTAATCCAATTGCAAATATAAACAAGTTGTTTGAAAGGCTTGATGAATCATCCCACCAGAGCAGGCTGCTTATGGTGGTTGAGGGGTTCATGACTGGTAAGAGATGAAAAACACTGCAGGTCCCAAAGGCGGTAAGAGGGAGCACCTGGGATTGTTGGTTAAAAGACAACCTCGGAGATGATCTCCCCCGTCAGCAGGTGCAGATGAAGTCAGAGCCACCTGCGTAAAGATGGGATCTGACCCTAGATGTCCCCAAACTCCAATAAGCACCTGAGTGCCTGCGTCGTGAAACACGGTAATGTCAACTCCATGCCTTTCTGAAGCAACTCAATGCAAAGATGGTGTATGGTGTGTGTTAGGTGCTGGTAAGGCTGCTCGCTGGCTGTGCGGACGCCTCTGAAGAGGGGGTTTGTGAAGCCTTCAGCATATGCTGCTCATCAGATGATGTGCAGGACTCTAATGGCATTTGGGTTCTGCCTCCCTTGCGTGACCAGGCTGGCCTATTTGCGTGCTCTGGCGGCCATGCTGGGCCTCCCGGGCCCTGGCTTGGGTAACGGCGCTCACAGAGCTCTCCCACCTTGGTACCGAGACCTGGCGGTATCAGACAGCAGGAGGAGGACTGTGCATTGAATAGTGAAGATCAAGGGATCCCGGTAGATGGCTGCCCTGAGAGGTTACTCTCCAGATCCTGGCAGGGAGGACGATTTCTCCTGGCATGAGATGGGAAGCGGGAAGA
Organism: Tinamus guttatus; assembly: GCF_000705375.1. Next base: position 370,021 of record NW_010577528.1, on the reverse strand, counting down.
GGGGGGCCCTCCCAACCACGTCGGTGTGAGCCAGAGTGGAACTGCGAGCATCTCAGCTTCTACCTGCGCCTTCCAACCGTGTCAGCTGCATTCCCTTTTCCTACAGACTTCACCTCCTTTATACCCTCAAAGCATTGTGGTTTCAAGAAGAGCTCTGCTTCCTTCCATTGAGGGTAATTGGTCCCTGGGTTTGTTTGCCCGTAGCTTTTTTGGCTGAGAGCAAAAGAAAACTGCGTTTCCAGGGCTCTGCTTGTTCAACTGCTGCTTTTGCTCTACATACTCAGTGCCCTGGGACTGCTGAGAAAAGCAGGGGCAGAGGCAGTGTCTAATTGCAGTAACTGGAAAAGCGCACCAAGTACTTTGGGCAGTTTTTGGAACAAGTTGCTGCTTAGCAGGAACCTGAAAAGATTTCTTAAGGCAGCTGGATCATTTTGAAGGTGCTCCTGGCTTAATACAGGCCACAGGAGGACGCGCCAAAGCTTTGCTTGCCCCTGACTTAGCTGGACATCAGCCCTGTTTAGCAGGAGGGAGAAAATAAGGCAGTCACCTGAGGTGTGCATGGATAGCAAGGCTCGGGATCACGGATCGCGGGCCTAGCTCTACGCCAGGCCTCCCTGGAGACCTCCTTCCCACTTGCAGCTCCCCTTCTACCTAGGGGTAGCCTGGAGAATGGGTTTCACTCTGCCCTGAAGAAAGCCCAGCCCAACGCTTTGATCTGGGGGGACCACAGGAGAAGGTCCCAGCAAACCTGCGGCCTTCCCTCCAGCCACCCCGTGGAGACTCGCAGGCACCAGCCGGGCACCTCGGCGCCAGGGAGGGGAGACCCGCTGCCACCATGAGCGATCATGGGCTGGGAAGAGCTGTTAGAGTCCAGCTATGGTGAGACAGCTGGAGAAGAGGCACGACACCAGGCAACTGAAGCGTCAGGTGCTTTCTGGGCAGCAGAGGATCTGCAGTCTCTGCGAAGAGGCAGGTTAGCTCTGAACAGGGCCTTGTTAGCAAGGGGCAAAGCCAGGGTCAGCTCTTGCGGTTGCTCTGATAGAAGGAAAAGAGTAATGGGCTCATGACTGCTTGTTGAATCTGCATTCGACCTCCTGTTTTATAGACACTGAGGCTAGTTTTTTGTTGTGCCATTTGTACACAAAGCTCATGTTCGTCTCATGAAGGTGTTCCTCAGCCTTTAGGGTTCTGCAGTTCCAGCAGGAACCACAGGTGGAAACTTTCCCCCGGACTGAAAAGCGAGTGGGGTGGGATCAGCTTTCACGCTAAGGTCTCTGTCGGCCTGTGTTCTTCATGCCTTTAATTTTGCTGGGCAAAGGGCCCTTGAAGGAGTCCGGGAAAGCTGCCTCTTAATCTGATTTTGGCAGACGCCTGTGAGGATGCTGGGGCCGAGGGACTGCAACGGCTGTGTTATCTGGCTAATCCAGCACTATTACCCTGTTGCAATGTCTCCTCGTTTTGCCTCGCATGACACAAGCATTCATTTTTGTGTTATTATGTATGCCTCTAATGTGATATAAAAAGCTAAGCACATTACCAATTACAGCGCAGCACACTCCTATTTTTTTCCCTCTTGCCTCTGCAGTGAGCAATTTTTTTTGTCAGTTGATAGGTCTGGGGGTACCTTTCTCATACATTGTGCCTGTGCAGAACGATCCTTGTGCCAGGAGCATGTCCTAAGGCAGGCTGCAGCGCTTGCACGTTTTTCACAAGCGCTTCTTCTCGGTGCTTTTTAGTGATAACGGAGGGGAAAAAAAAACGAAATGCCACACTAAAGAAAAGCATTGAAATAAGCCATGCGAGATGTTGTTTTGATTTGCTTAGGTGGGGTTCAGCGGAGAGCAAGGAGTGCTTGCACTGTGCAGCCCTGCTGCGCTTGCGGCCGCCCTTGCCCCGTGCCGGGGCTGCTGCAGCCGCGCGCGTGGGGGAGGCTTCTCTGCAAGGGGCTCCTGTTGCAGCGGCAGCCGAAGCCGTCCCAGCTCCTGCCCGGCCATGCCGGGCCAAACAGGAGGCCAGCAGGCTCCAGCCAGGCTGCGCTCCCTTTCCCCCACGGACTCATCTGGGCTTGCAGATATTTTGGCAATGGGTTGCATTGGATTAGGCAGGAAAAATAAAGGGGGAAAAAAAAGCAGGGGGGAGAAGGGCATTTGCAAGAAAAAGGGGGATGTTTATGCATGTGCTCAGCCAGGCATCTCCAGTCTCCCCTTGCACGGTCCTGCCTGGAGCGCGCTGACGTTTCCCTGTCAGCTGTCCCGCTCGCCGCCTGGGTGCCCATTGGTGCGTGGCCGTGTGCTCTGTCTGTGGTTTATTATTAGTTTTTTTGGTGGAGAAAGAGCTTTTCAAACATGTTTTGAGCTTGGAAGGTGGCAACCTGGAAGAGGTTTCCGGCTCCCTTAACAAACCAGGCGCAGGCTGCGTTTCGCCGTTGCCGAACCGAGTCCGTCCTCGAATTCCTGCCATTCTTCCAGGCAGAGCTTTTCCCTCTCGTTCACTTGCTGGAGGAGATGGAAGCAGCTGCTCTGAAAACCTTGAGGTTGTTTTCTTTTTCTGCTGGGAAATTGCAGCTGGAAAGAAAGAAAACAAGGGGATGATGAGATTTATTTCAATGGGATGGGTGCAGTGGGACAAGGCGCTGCAAGGCAGCCGCTAGCCTCAACGCCTGGAGCACGAGGTGCCGTCCCCAAACCCCGCTCGGAAGGGCAGTAATAAACAACCCCGAAACAGGCAAACGGCTGCAGCCTTCGCAGGGCTCGGCCGACAGGTTTTCATCACCTTAATGGGCTTCCTTGGCAGCGTCCCAGCTCCAGGAATGTCGACTAGGGCTCGCCATAGCCATAGATCCAAAGCCCGTGTCATGGAAAAAAACTGTTTTACTCTGATGGGAGAGCCTGCTTCCCACCTGCCAATATATGTCTTTTATTCAGCTGTCATGAGATGAATTCCTGGCTGGTTTTATTTCCCATCAAGCCGGAGGCCGCAATCTCAGGGATGCACTAAACAGCACAAAGGCGGGTTGCTCTAACCAGGGGGGAGAAATCCTTGCACGGGAGCATCCTCAGCAGTCGATGCCTCATAACGCACGTCAGCCCTGACAGCCTGCACCTCCGTGGAGCCGCATTCCTAATGTTTCTCTTCCTTCTCCGGATCCTTTCTGACGTGTGCGTCCCAGTCCCAGGCTGCACACCTCTAATAGATACCGAATAACGTGGTTTTACGGCTTGTTTTTAAGAAATTACGTTCAGCGCTTCCCGGGGGACTCTGCTTAACCACGTCGTGGTCCTGCCTGTGCAGAAGTTTAAGTAAGTCACTTGTGCTTTTAGTATCCCTTCTACAGGGGAAAAAAAAAACCCCGAAGCTACAAGTTCAAGCATGTTTGCTGGATCCTCTTAAAACAGCTAAATTTACCGTTGAATTCTAGTTTATAGGCAGCAGGAGTGCATCCATGAGATACTACGTTCCTGTAAAATGGAAATGGTCAGAAGATATATATATTTTTAATTTTATAAAGATCAGCTGCAGGTCCAAATGCAGAACTTGGGGCTCCTGCCTGTAGGTGATAATAGAAAGGAGTGAAAAAAAAAAAAAAAACAACCCAAACACAACCCATAAAGGCTGTCTCTGCCTGGATCGCTCTCATTCCCAACTCATGCGCAAAGTGGAGGTTTGGAGCTGCCACCAGCTTCCAAAAAAACGGCTCCAGCCTTGAGTTCCTCCCAAATCTAGTGGAAAAGGGAGCCGAAACAGCCGCCTGGGAAGCAGCCTCACACGCTGCTCCGGTGCCTGGGCTCCGCAAAAGCTCCTGGGGGCCTGCGGTGCTGCGACGGCTGCTTGTATTTCATGAAGGTATGGGGCTATGCAGAAAGTGACTTTCTTAATGCTACGAGATGCATGTGCAGCACCGCTGGAGATGCTTTTGACTGACACACACCTTCAAACCCAGGGGGGTTTGGGAGTGCTGAGCTCCAGGCTTTTGCCCGGTGCACGCGCTCCCTTGTAGAAAGGAGGCTGGAAAAGGAAAGAGGCCGGAGCGAGTGGGCGCTCGGGCGGGCCAGCCACGCGGGAGCCCCTTTGCCGGGGGCACCCCACGGAACGCGGGGCGCGCCGCCACCAACTCCTGCCGCCTCG